>NJEV01000390.1:0-21109 GCA_002591385.1 Cordyceps sp. RAO-2017
CGCCGCCTCCCTTCCTCCTCGCCCGCCGTCGAACCGAAAGCCTTCATGGCGATGGAGCAACAGCAGCAGCCCGCCCACGGCGAGTGGCGCACCGGCCTGTTCAGCGGCGATGGCGGCGACTGTCTGCACGCCTGCTGCTCCCCCTGCACCCGTACGTCGTCGTCGCGCCTCTCCCCCTCGGCAAGATTGCGTCCGTGTTTTTTTTTTTCTTCTTGCGACTGACGCGCTCTTCGCCCAGTCCTCGGCCGGTCGACGAGCCGGATGCGCGACCCGTCGATGCAGAGCTACAGCCTGTTCAACGGCGACTGCGCCATCTTTGGCGCGCTGTGCATCTTCACCGGCTGTGGCTGGATGTACGTTTCTCTTCTCCCTCCCCTCTCCCTCTCCCCGGTTCCGGCGGCTGACGTCGCGCCCAGCTTCAACGTGGCCAAGCGCAACGAGCTCCGCGAGCACTACGGCATCGACGGCAGCTTCGGCGGCGACTGCTGCGCCAGCTACTGGTGTCTCTGCTGCGCCATGGCCCAGCAGAGCACCGAGGTCAAGCGCCGCACCGCCGGCCTGCCCCAGCCCGACACGCAGGGCTACCAGCCGGAGAAGCACGGCATGGCCATGCCGCCTCCGCCCCCGCCCCCGGGCCCCGTCCCGCAGGAGCCGCTGAAGCATCCTCCCCCCCAGGAGTAGGCTGTGGCCGTCCTCGCCTCCGCCGCGCCTCGCCTGCTTCTCTTCTTCCGCATCACCCGTCTCCGGACGGTCTCTCTGTACTGGTAGCATTAATGTCGCATGCCGTCTCCTTCCCCTGCTGGCCCTGCATGAATCATGTGGCGAACCGCCGCTGTCCGGTCACGTAGCTAGCGCCGTAGCTATCGAAAAGGGACGAGGCCCGTCAGCTCTCCCGTCACCTTGTTCCGCTCCATGTCTGCTCCTTGTACCCGCAAGAGTCCGGGGACACTGTCGTGGCCTACGCCATCAGATGGACCTCGACGGGCCCGCCGTCCCCCCAGCCGCTGGCTTCACGCATCGCCTTCCTCGCTGTGGTATTGTTCGATCTGGATATGCCTAACCCGTGCTGATGTCTAATAAACAGGCTCCCTCGTTTCCCAAACTCCCGACAAGCGGACTCAAACAATTGTCGCTGGCCTGTCCATGGCCTTTCTTTGTTCCTGCTCACCCCTCCTTTTTTCTTCCTTCTCGCTCTTTGTGCTGGGCCCAAGAGAAACCTAGCGGTAGATGCGGCCACGGGCTGCCGCCATCAGGCGTACAGCTTCTTCTCGTAAGCCTCCATGTTCACGTTGCCCTCGACCTGGGCGCTCGAGGTGCGGAGCTCGAAGCGCACCGCGCCGCTGGCCGTGCTCTTGTGCAGCTCCGTCAGGCTCTTCATGCCGCAGTCCTGCATCGAGTGCTTGAGCCCGGCCGCCAGGTACGGCACGAACTTGCCGACGGACCCGCGGTGCGCCACGGCGCCCGACACGCCCTGCGCCACCAGCACGCTGTCGCCCTCGGAGAAGTACCGCGCCGTCCCCGCGTTGCTCCTCTGGCTGTCCTTGCTGCCGCCGCCGGCCTTCTTGTCCTGCATGGCGTCGATGCTGCCCATGCCGCGGTAGGCCTTGACCAGCTTGCCCTCGCGCGACACGAACGAGGTGCCGGGCGACTCGGTCGTGCCGGCCAGGAGGCCGCCCATCATGACCGTCGAGGCGCCGAGGGCGAGGCCCTTGACGATATGCCCGACGTTTTGCACGCCGCCGTCAGCGATGCAGGGCACGCCGAAGCGCGCGGCGAAGTGGCTGACCGAGTAGACGGCCGCCGCCTGGGGACGCCCGACGGCCATGACCTCCTGCGTGATGCATGCCGAGCCGCTTCCCATGCCGATCCGCAGCCCGTCGGCGCCGGCGGCGATGAGCGAGGCCGCCTGCTCGCGCGTCACGACGTTGCCGCCGATGACGTCCAAGGCCGGGAACTCCGATTTGATCCACTTGATCATGTCGATCTGGTACAGGCTGTTGCCTTGGGAGCTGTCGAGGATGACCACGTCGAGGCCCGCCTCGACGAGCTTCTTGAGGCGCGTCTTGTCCTCCGGCCGGGTGCCGATGGCGGCAGCGCACAGCAGCTGCTTGCTGTCGGGCAGCTTGGAGGCCAGGGGGAAGTGTTGGTTCTTAGTCAAGTCGGAGCGGGAGATCATGGAGACGAGGTTGTGGTCCTTGTCGACGATGGGCAGCTTGCCCTTCTTGGACTGAGCCAGGATCTTGTTGGCCTCAATGAGGGTGACGCCGTCGGGGGCCGTGACGAGGGCCGTCACCATGACGCTCGAGACGGGCATGTCGAGGTCCTCCTCAAACTGGATATCGCGGTTGGTCACGATGCCCAACAGCTTGGACCCGAGCTTGCCGTTCTCTGCACAAGCTATGCCGTCAGCAGATGCACAGAGCACGAAAGGGGGTATAAGAATAGGAATGGGTAAAGTGGAAGAGCGTCATAGTATAGAGTATCCACATAAAGGGAGTCCCTTCGATGCGGCGGAACGAAAGTTATAATATTTAAGGGTGATAATCATGCCGAGGAGATTGGCCACGTTTGCGGGAAAGAAAAAAAGAGGAAGGGAGGACTAACCAGTGACGGGAAAGCCGCCAAAGCCCCATTTCTCCTTGAGGGCCTTGGCGGCGCCGACGGTGAGGTTGCGGTCGATGACGACGGGGTCGAGGATGAAGCCGTTCTCGTACCGCTTGACCTTGCGAACCATGTCGGCCTGGGCCTCGGGGGAGCAGTTGTGATGGATGACACCCAGGCCACCCTGCAGGGCCATGTGGATGGCCATCTCGTGCTCGGTGACGGTATCCATGGGCGACGAGACGAAGGGCGTCTTGAGCGTGATGCGCTTCGTCACCGGCGAGTCGAGCGCCACCTCGGACGCGGGGAAGCCAATGTAGCCGGGCAGCAGCAGGAAGTCATTGTACGTCAGCCCGCCGTGCTTGGTCGTGTCCATGAGCTGGTGGATGTCGAGCCCATCGCGCGTCTTGTACTCGTCGAGCACCTCGAGCGCCTTGCGGTGGTCGAGGAGCTGAGCGCCGGACCCGACGCCGGCGGCGGCCATGGCGGAGCAGAATGCGAGTTTTTTTTTTAGTTTTTTTTTTCGTTTCCTTGGGCAAGTTTTTGTGAGGTCGAAGACGTACGGCAAGTCGATGAGTGCTGCCCGAGGATCGACTTGTTGAGATTGAGTACGGAGCTTCTTCCCGTAGGAAGGAAAAGGAGGAGAAAGAGAGGCAGAAAAAGAGGCGTCCGAAATTTTTTTTTTCTCTCCCAACCCACCACAGCGCGACGGACCCTTGCGGGGGGCTGAATCATGAGGCGCGTGTGCGTGGCGGGGCGGTGCGAGGCGGGGCTTTGCTTGCTCTCTGTATGTAAGTGGCAGTAGTAAGTGCCCCCACACGCGTGCTGCGCTCTCGGTGAACAGACAAAAATTGCCTCTGTGCCTGCTCTGGCACGAGGTCACTTGAGGTAGCATCCGTGCTGTATCCCCAACTCGATCGGATGCGACTCGGTGGTCATGGAGGGAGGAGAGCAAGTTGAGCGTATATTGCGGATGTCTCGCGCGAATACTTCCCTCCCAAACCCTTCCATCATCCATCCACGAGATACGTCCACTGTGGCCCACGACTCTGAACTTGTGTCTCTGCACGACTCTTGCCATCAAGAGACGACCTCAAGGCTAAAAGCAGCTGCACGGAGCTACGGAAACAAGCTCCGGGATCTCATTCGTCGGTCTCGCCCCTTTCTAGAAATCTATATGGACTCGGCCGATCGAGGGGGGCAGTGCTGTGTCTCCCTCGGAGATGCGCCCACGCTTCTATACTTTCCTGCCGACGTCACTCAGACAATATGCCCGATCTCGTACGGTACTCGACGGAACAACTCAGGGTTCCCATGAACATTCCGCGAACCTTTGCTGGCCGTGGCTCAAAGCAGGACAAGGCGAACACGTAGCGAACCACTCACGGGGAGACTTGGGTCAGACAGACGCAACGAAGCGTCGAGAAACCGCAGACAGCGTCCTAAACTGCACGGATAGCTGAAAGCACAAGTCACAGTTGTTCGTTTACTATCCACAGAAAGACACACGGGCTTCCACCTCGTTACCGGAGCTCGCCCCGATTCCCATCTCCTTCCACGCCGACTCGAGATCCACTTCGAACACGGACTCGTCCTCCTTGGACACTCGGATGAAGCGCTGCGGGACGGGTTGGCCCCCGATGGTCGCTCTCAGATCGTGCGCGGCCGGCCTCGCTGCCGGCGCAGAGACGTAGATACCTTACAGCTTCGGTCAGCAGCATTTCAAGAGCCTTGGTGAGCGTCTTCGCCTACCGAGCACCCCCAGGGCCTTCAGCCGTGTTTCGATCGACACCACTCCCTTTTCGTCCTGGTGGATGTTGCTGGCCGACATGGCCGCGCAGCCCGTCATCTTCCCCACGAGCCCCAGGTTGGCAACCCAGCCGCCCTTGTGCTTCTCGCTGGCGAAGGCGGTCAGGGGGTAGGCGCACAGGATTTCGTATCCTCGCGTGTCGAGTGAGACGGTTAGAAGCGAGTTAGGCTGTCCGGCTCGAGTCGGCATTGACAACTTGCCCGTCGCGTGGGCGCGGACGACATAGTCGAGTGACGGTGACGTGTCTGGAAAGCACGAGAGGGGAACTATCTCTAACAGAGGTTCGGGCGAGATGTTGAAGACGCCGAGTATGCCAATGCCGTGCTTCGACGTCGCTGGGTTCTCCCCCTTCAGCGCTTGTCCCGCCTGCGTTCAGGGCCGCAACTCACCGTGATGCTGGCTTCCGACCTTGAGCAGCAACCCATCATCGAACCCGGCGTACGGGCAGACAGACCTGCCGATGTCGCTCGGTCTGAAGATGACCGTTCTCCCCTGCGTCGTGACGCCCGTCATCTGGCCGATGAGGTCCATGTTGTGCTCTCCCGGCACGTCCGTCACGTAGATCGGACCGCCGCTCACGCATCGTGCTGCGGCATGGAACCCGGAGTAATCGTGGACGGTCTGGAACATGTCCCAGTCGGGCAAGACGTTGAGAAGACGCGTCAAGATGCTGTTGTGAGCATTGGTCCAAACGTGCCAGGGGTGAGACGCCGGGATTTCGGGGAAGAAGTCGTCTGAGTTGCGGACCACCAGGGGCGGCCGGTTGTGCGGCATCTGCGAGTGGAAGAGGGCCTGCGGCATCTGCGACATGCATGATATGGCCTTGATGCCGAAGTAGCGGAGCGAGGTGGCCGACCAGGTGTCCAAGTACTTGTTGATGAGCTGTCGACGGACGGAGGCGCTGACCCAGGTGTCCAGGATGAACTGGGCGTCCGTTTTGACGCCGTCGATGCCCGCGTCCGTGAGGAACCGATAAAAATCATTGTAAAACCTGTCCACATCCTCTTCCGCAACCACAGTCATCGGGCCACCAAGCGGAAGGTTTCGACGCTTTGAGCCCGCGCAGGTCACCTCGACAGTCTTGTAGCTCTGATCAACCTTGCCGCCCGGTGCGATGCCGCCCCAGTAACCTAGTAGAGCATGCCAGACAGCAATGTGTTGGATCCCCGGGTATTGATCTCGAATCTGCGACACCAACCCCTTTAGGCCGCGTGGAAAGGCCTCTCGGTCAGCCTCGAATTCGTTCCAGGCGTACTGGAACTGGCTTTCGCCCTTTTTGTTGATGGACTGCCAGTTGTCATCGATGATGAGGCTCGTGATGTCGATCTCGTGCTCTGCCAGCTTCTGCACCGCATCAAGGACCTTCTCCTCTGTGAGCTTTTGCCCAAGCGCGTTCCAAGTGCCTAATAGGAGTGAGCTGAATCTGGAGTCTTGCAAGTAGATGGGTTGGCCTACAGTATCCGAGCCCATCGTACCAGTTCTCTCTTCGTTGTACATGGACACTCTCCGCAGCCGCCGCTTGCGGAGGCGTCACAAGCCGCCTGGCGTACTGCATCACGGCTTCCACGCATTGTTCAAATTGGGGGCCTCTCGACACCAATATTGTCGCCTTGCCATCGCATTTCCCATCATTTCGCGCCTGCACCAGTGAGTTTTAGGACCAGAGGCACGAGAGGTGATGCGTACATGCACAGAGATGCCGCCTTTCCCGGTATCGCGGAAAGTAGCCGATACATCGCCAAGTCCACCCAGTGCCAGAAAGACAAGGTTATCTCCCCTTGGACTCAGAAAGGAGCATAGTATGGCGTCCTTGTCGAGAGTAAAGTGAGATTTTCCGTGTCGAGGAGCCAACCAAGGAGCCCAAACACGCACGAGCGAGAACCACCTATTCCGCATCAGTTTCGTTGATGTAGTAACATAAGAACGACGTGTGGCCGAGTTCGCCAATGCAGCGCGCATCATCACAATATACAAACACATGGCGGAAATGAGTCCAGGCACAAAGCGAAAGAGGCACGGGAAATAGCGTAGAGCGTGGGGTCAGATAACTTCAGCAGACACGAAGCTCACCTCAAGTACGAACCCCATGGCGTCCCGATCACAACATCTTGGATTACAGAGTTGTCTCGCTCGACCGGTGGGAGCGTGAACTCGAGAGACCACAGTTGGGTCGAGGAGGAGTGATTTTCATGCGAGGACACTTTCCAATCGTGATTGAGATCAGGAATGGCCTTCTGCAGAGCCTCCGAAACTTGACGGGGGGTTGCGGCCAGGACGAAGCCATCATCCAACCCCCTTTCATCACGGACCCATCTCCAAACTTCATGGTTTGCGGAGCGGAATTTGAGGGTGAACTGCATCGAAGACGAAACACGAACGGAACAAGTGAAATAGAGCCTGGATATCGAGCCTGGCAAGGCTTGAAGCGTCTGCGGATTAGTTCCAGCCTTGATTGGCGTGAGAGATGTCTCTGTCCACTCGGCACCATTCAGGGAGAACCAGAGGGCAACCTCCCAGCCTTCGACGCGCACCGACGGCGGGATGTGCAACACGGCCGTGAATGTCGTCTCGCCATCTCCAGCTGTAGTCACTTGACCCAGGGGAGGATAGCATTGGAGCTGAGTCTTCATTTCTTCGGGCACGCGGGCCGAAGGTGGCCTTTGGTAGGACATGTAGACCTGTCGGAACTCTGTTGCGAAGTCGTATTTCTCTTCTGGCATCGTCGCTGTCTGGTCCGCTGGTGCGGTGGCCTGGACGTCAAGAGGCACCACAGCCGCCGGCTCGATGTCCACTTTGCAGTCTACCACGATAAATAGCTTCGACTAAATGGTGTTTGGCGAAGCAAGTATGACAGTTGAGCCGCCTTCATCTTCATCAGCCAAAAAATCCCAAATGGAGCCTCAGGCTGAATCGGCTGAAGCGGCTCGAATTGCAGAATTGAGTTTCATCGTTGCTGTCCGAGAGATCGGGGTGTTAGTAATCGCAGCCTCTCATTGGCCCCCCGCCGAGCAGCCCGAGGGGGCGAGGTTAAGCCTCGGAGCTGATCGGAAGGGCGGAAAAATCGACGCCTGGGACTTCAGGCCACCAGCTACCTCAAGGAAAGCTTCTATTTGGTTAGCCGAGCGTGATCCTCAGAATTCCCCAAACACCGCATCCCCGTCCCCCCATCCTGCCTGAATCTCCCTCATGGCGTCCCGCAGGCTAGCTTTGAACCTTTCACAGGGCCTACGAGGCCGTGCAGGCCTGTCGCCCGCCACCGCCTTGAGACGCAGCTTCGCGACTCCCTCCGTCGGCAGGACCGAGACGACGACGTTGAACAATGGCCTGACGGTGAGAAGCATCGCCAGCCACTCAATTGGCACTGGCTCCGACTTTTCATCCCGGATCCTGACCTGCCTCATGTAGGTTGCCACCGAATACTCGCCGTGGGCGCAGACGTCGACCGTCGGCATGTGGATCGATGCCGGCTCGAGGGCAGAGACGGCCGAGACGAACGGCACTGCACATTTCCTCGAACACCTGGCCTTCAAGGTATCGCTCTAGCCATGCCGCCTGAAACTTGGTGAAGACGACGAACTAACCGGAACCGCAGGGCACTGCGAAGCGATCACAGCAGCAGCTGGAGCTCGAAATCGAGAATATGGGCGGCCACCTCAACGCCTACACGTCGGTCAGTTTGCCCCCGAACGATGTCCTCAGTCAGTTACCTTGTTTAACACACCTCCCAGCGCGAGAACACCGTCTACTACGCCAAAGCGTTCAACTCCGACGTCCCGCAGTGCGTCGACATCCTGGCCGATATTCTCCAGAACTCGAGGCTCGAGGAGTCCGCCATCGAGCGGGAGCGCGATGTGATCCTACGTGAGGCCGAGGAGGTGGAGAAGCAAGTTGAGGAGGTGGTCTTCGATCATCTGCACGCCACTGCCTTCCAAAATCAGCCTCTCGGCCGTACCATCTTGGGTCCCCGTCAAAACATTCGCGACATCACTCGGACAGAGCTTACCAACTACATCAAGAACAACTATACCGCCGACCGAATGGTGCTCGTCGGCGCCGGCGGCATCCCCCACGAGAAGCTGGTCGAGCTGGCCGAGAAGAACTTATCCGGTCTTCCCGGAAAGGGGCCCGAGAACCATGCCTACCAGATGTCCAAGCAAAAGGCCGACTTCATCGGCTCCGACGTGCGCGTGCGTGACGACACCACAGGCCTTGCCAACGTTGCCCTGGCTGTCGAGGGCGTCAGCTGGAACTCGGACGACTACTTCACCGCTCTTGTCACCCAGGCCATTGTCGGCAACTACGACAAGGCCATGGGCAATGCTCCCCACCAGGGCAGCAAGCTCAGTGGCTTCGTCCACAAGCACGAGCTGGCCAACAGCTTTATGAGCTTCTCTACTAGCTACAGCGACACCGGGTATGTTGTCTGAGGTTCCCCCGCCTGAAACGGGGCCGTCAGCTAACAGACGCTGCAGGCTGTGGGGTATCTACCTGGTCACCGACAAGATCACCCAACTGGACGACCTCGTCCATTTCGCCATTCGCGAGTGGATGCGGCTCTGCACCAACGTCAGCGAGGTTGAGGTGGAGCGCGCCAAGGCCCAACTGAAGGCTTCCATCCTCCTCTCTCTGGACGGCACGACTGCCGTTTCCGAAGACATTGGCCGCCAGCTCGTCACCACCGGCCGCCGAATGATGCCGGGCGAGATCGAGCGGATGATCGACGCCATCACGGAGAAGGATGTCATGGACTTTGCCAACCGGAAGCTCTGGGACCGGGACATCGCCATCAGCGCCGTCGGAAGCATCGAGGCACTGTTCGATTACCAGAGACTGAGGAACACAATGAAGCCCAAGTTTTAAGGACGACGAGGTGGCTGGGTGGGCGAAGGGGAGACTCGGGGATAGAGTGTATGAGATACCGTCTACGGGCCTTGTGTACCATATAGTAGTTCCTCGTGTCCCGACCGGGGGCACCAGGGAGCTTGTGGGAAGCCAATTTCTTTTGTGTATTAGATCGGACCGCGTGGGCGACCGGGCCCGTCAGCTTGGTGGCAGATCACGGTTCGAACGATGTGATTTCCTTTGCGTCTCGATGGCTCTGCCAAACTTGACTCGCAATCGTGTTGAGGATGGTGTCTATCCTGCGACAGGGGGTCCCTCGCTCCGTCGCCCTCCTGAAGTCCATTAACGCCCGAAGAACGCCGTGCGTAGGTCTGACCGCTTCTATCAAGACCCGGTAGGATTTGGCAAGCCGACCGACAGGAGCTAACCGTCCTCGTCCATCAGCTCATCGACGTCGTCGCCGAACACATCCTCCACTGTGCCTCCTTCCTCCTCCTCGCCGCCGACGTCCTCGGGCTCAGGTCCTTGGATGCCCTCCATGGCGTCCCCAACGGGCTGCTGGTCTTCGTCCTCGTCCATGTCGTCGTCGCCCTCGTCGCCCTCCCACATGTCTCTCAGGCCCCAGCTGGTACCGCTGAGGACGAAGCGCTCGCTGGGGAGGCGCACACCCCACTCGTTGGGAACGATCTTGGGCAGCGCGACCTTGTTCCGGTCCCGGGCCAGCTCCTGCATGTGCTCCTTGCTGATGCCGCCGCCGGTGATGCCTCCACGGAACTGATAGGACAGGCGCGCGCCGATGGCCAACTTGACGGCGCCGGCTGTTATAGCAGCCTCGCCGGGGGCCGTTGCGATGGCACCAGACGAGGCCGAGGGCTTGGCGCCGGCCTGAGTGACGTAGGGGTCACCGGCGAGGTGCAGGGCGTCGCTGAGGATGGACGAGGTGTGGCGGTAGGCGAAGTCGAGGAGGAGGAGAGGGACGCGCTGCTCGTACGAGGTGACGCCCTGTGAGGTGAGGAGCAACTCGATGAGGCGCGCGTCGCGAGGCCTGGGGTCGGAGGCGGTCGCAGGCGCCGGGGCGGCGGATTGCGCGGGGGCGGGTTGGCTCGCCGCCGTGCTCTGGGTGTTGGGGACGGTCTGGGACGAGTTTGCCGAGGCGGCGGCGGCGCCGTTGGTATGCGGCTGGCTCGAGGCCATGCTGGGCGACGCGCGCTGCCCTTGCGGCCTCCTTGGAGAGGAGGAAGGGATGCGCTGAGCGACTAGGCGGCCGTGTGTGGTTGCGCTGGCTGCAAAGATGGGCCGAAAGGCGGCGACGAGCTCGGCGCGGGCGGTCCCAGCTGGCGAGGGACTGTTTCCCCGCCTCTGTTCTTCTTTGCTGCGGTCGTTTTGATCAAGGATTTGAATGAGAAGCAGAAGACCAAGGGGGTTCGGAAACCGGATTCGGAGCACAGATAGGTGGTGGCGCGGAAGAGTGGCGGGATGGTTTTCGAATTGATGCTATTCCTAAGTCAAGTTACTTCTCGAATGCAGCGCCATGGCTGGCTGGCTGACTGGCTACCTACGGAGGTCCGGCGGCTGGGTTAGTCCGGTAGACGCTTGGCTGGGCAGGCTGGGCAGCAGTGCACAGGCCACAGCTTATTTGCAAGGCCAATGAGACGGACCTGAATGAATGAATAATGGACAACGACGATAGTGGTCGCCTGCAGCGGCCTGACATGCAAGAGGGGCAAAAATATGACATGGATGCAGTGCTGACATGCGCCCGACCCCCCCACCGTCGTCCGCCTCGTCGAGATTGAGTCACTCGAGAGCCGCTCTCCCAACCGCCGCTCCCTCCTCCATGTGCAGTCCAATTGAGCGAGTTTCGACGTCAAATTCTGTTGCACAAGCCGAGCCATGGAGACGGAGCTACCTTTGCCCTTCCTGGTCAGCGTGGCCATCCCGCCGGGCCTGGCCGGCCTCGACGGCCTGAGCCGCGAAGAAGTGTCGCTGCTGGGCAATCCCTTCTTGGAGGCGACGCCGACCGTCGAGGAGAAGCTTGCCCGCTTCTTCAACCGCCACAACTACGAGTTCCACGCCCACGTCGACGCCACCAGCCTCGACTCTCAGGAAGGCGTCACGGCCCTTCTCGACCGCGGCGCGCGGAGGGTCTTCGTCGCCCCGGACGCTCTGCCGCAGTACGCCGGCTTCGGGGGCCGGGTGCTGCCCGTCGTCTCGACCCTTGACCTGTCTGCCGCCTCCAAGGACGGACTGCTGATCAAGGAGTTCGACCTCGATGCCGCCGGACTGGACAAGTTCGTCGACCAGGCGCAAAAAGCCAAGGTCCGGAACCTGTACCTCAAGCCTGTGGCGCGGGCCGACCCGGCCAAGTTTCTCGAGGTTGCCCGGAAGTGCAACGCCATCCCTGTCCTACCCTCCACCGCGCTCACGACGGACAAGAACGACGGCGCGAGGCTGCTCCTGTCAAAGGTCATCGCCGCGTCCTGGACGTCCGACCGGCCGGACGGCCTGGTGCCCACCGTCGTCACGGACGAGTCGGGCGTCGCCCTCGGCCTCGCCTACTCGAGCGAGGAGAGCATCCTCGAGGCATTGAAGACGCAGACGGGCGTCTACCAGAGCAGGAAGAGGGGCCTATGGATCAAGGGAGCCACCTCGGGCGACACCCAGGAGCTGGTCCGCCTGTCGCTCGACTGCGACAGCGACGCTCTCCGGTTCGTCGTCCGGCAAAAGAACCGCTTCTGCCACCTGGACCAGTTCGGCTGTTTCGGCGACCTTCGAGGCATTCCGGCCCTCGAGCAGACGCTCAAGTCGAGGAAAGTGTCCGCCCCTGAGGGCTCCTATACCGCACGCCTCTTCTCCGACGAGAAGCTGCTGCGGGCGAAGATCATGGAGGAGGCGGAGGAGCTCTGCGCCGCCCAGTCGCCCCAGGACGTCGCCTTCGAGGCCGCCGATCTCATCTACTTCGCCCTGACCAAGGCGGTCGGCTCGGGCGTCAGCCTGGCCGACATCGAAGCCAACCTCGACGCCAAGGGCTTGAAGGTGACGAGGAGACAGGGCGACGCCAAGGGCAAGTGGGCGGAGAAGGAGGGCATCCAATCCGCTCCCGCGGCCTCCTCCAAGCCGGAACAGCAGAAACAGGCCGACAAGGCCCAGGAGGGCCGAATCGTGATGCAGAGGATTGACGCGAGCAAGGCCACCGAGGCAGAGCTCCTGGAGAAGCTCAAGCGGCCGTCGCAGAAGTCGCCCGAGGCCATCCTCAAGATCGTGACGCCCATCATCGACGAGGTGCGGCGGGGCGGAGACAAGGCGGTGCTGGCGTACACGCACAAGTTCGAGAAGGCGACGTCGCTGACGTCGCCCGTGCTCAAGGCGCCCTTCCCCAAGGAGCTGATGCAGCTGGACGCGGAGACGATGGAGGCCATGGACACGTCGTTTGAGAACATCCGCAAGTTCCACAGCGCGCAGAGGGAGGACAAGGCGCTCTCGGTGGAGACGATGCCGGGCGTCGTCTGCGGCCGCTTCTCGCGGCCGATCGAGCGGGTGGGCCTGTACATACCGGGCGGCACGGCGGTGCTGCCGAGCACGGCACTGATGCTCGGGGTGCCGGCCATGGTGGCGGGCTGCAAGAAGATCGTGTTCGCGTCGCCGCCGCGGGCAGACGGGCGGATCACGCCCGAGATCGTCTACGCGGCGCACAAGGTCGGGGCCGAGAGCATCGTGCTGGCGGGCGGGGCGCAGGCGGTGGCGGCGCTGGCGTACGGGACCGAGAGCGTCAGCAAGGTCGACAAGATCCTCGGGCCGGGCAACCAGTTCGTGACGGCGGCCAAGATGCACGTCAGCAACGACACCAACGCCGGCGTCGGCATCGACATGCCGGCCGGGCCGTCCGAGGTGCTCGTCGTCGCCGACGCGGCCGCCAACCCGGCCTTCGTCGCGTCGGACCTGCTGTCGCAGGCCGAGCACGGCGCCGACAGCCAGGTCGTCCTCGTTGCCGTCGGCCTGGCCGAGGCCGAGCTGCGGGCCATCGACGACGAGGTGCACGCGCAGGCGACGGCCCTGCCGCGCGTCGACATCGTCCGCGCCGCCATCGCCCACTCCGTCACCGTCCTCGTCCCCTCCGTCGACGAGGCCATGCGCATCAGCAACGAGTACGCGCCCGAGCACCTGATCCTGCAGCTGCGCGACGCCGCCCGCCTCGTCGACAAGGTCACCAACGCCGGCAGCGTCTTCATCGGCGAATGGACGCCCGAGAGCGTCGGCGACTACTCCGCCGGCGTCAACCACTCGCTACGTACGCTTCTCCATCTTCTGCTCCCTCCCCCCCTCGCCACCCCCGTATCTCTCCCGTGAGCTAACTCCCGCCCCCCGCCTCTTTCCCTCCCGCGACAGCGACGTACGGCTTCGCCAAGCAGTACTCGGGCGTCAACCTCGGCTCCTTCACCAAGCACATCACCTGCTCCAACCTGACGGCCGCCGGCCTGCGCAACGTCGGCCCGGCCGTCATGCAGCTCGCGCGCGTGGAGGAGCTCGAGGCCCACCGGCGGGCCGTCGAGATCCGCCTGCGCCACATGGACGCCAAAAAGCTCTGACCGACGGCTGCTTTCTTCCTCGCGTCTGCTTGACGATTGGTCTTCTTCTTGTAACGTTTACTTTTCGTGGTGGAAGGAGAAGTGGTGGGATGCAGTCGTGTTACATAGGCGAATCTACGCGCCAGACGGACAGAGGAATGGAGACATGCTTCTGTTTCGATATTTTGCACAAGAAGAAGATAAAATGCCGCGTCTTGCCCACCAAGACAAAAACAAACGCACCGAGGCCCGTACCAGGCGCCCCCCTCCCACCCACCAGCCACGCGTTCCCCCTCCTCCCGAAAGATAGGGGGACGAAATAAATGATGCCAACGCCGCGCTATGCCGTCGCCAACTCCGGCCCGCTCGATGCCGTCGCCGCCCGCGGGCGCGCCGTGCATGTGCCGCGCCTGGGACAAAGGAAAGAGTCGAGGCAGAGAAGTCGGACAAGCGAACATGAGACAGAACCAAAAAAAAAAAAATTTTGTGCGGGACGCGGAGCCGTCCGGTCAGCGGCGCGCCGCCATCGGGAGCGGCCGGGCGGCGCCGTCGCCGGCGTCCGGGCGGCGGCGCGGGATCTGCTCCTCTTAGCCTGCCGGTCTTCGTCACGGCTCCTCCGCGCCCTTGCCCAGAGACAGGTGACCAACCCCTGTGATGCGCTCGGCCGCCACGTCCTCGGCCACGAAGTGCGACGCCGAGTGCTTCCTTGGCGCCTCGGCTTTCTCCTCGCCGGCCGCCGCGCCGACGTCGAGCACGGTGGCGTCGTTGGCGGCGTCGTCGTCTTCGGGCTCCTCGTCCTCGTCCTCCTCGTACTCCTCCTCGTCGCCGTCTTCCGCGTCCTCGTCGATGCTCGCCATCGAGCCGGCCATGTACTCCTCGTCGACGCCCTCGTCGTCGAAGGAGCCACGCGAGATGTAGCTGTCAGCCAGGCCGTCGCCCATGTCCTCCTCCTCGTCTTCGTCCTCGGAGTAGGTGCTCGCCTGGTCGGCCGCGACGTCGGGCTCGTCGCTGTCGCTCGCCGAGAACTCGTCGAGGGCGAGCGGGTCGTCCCGCCAGTACTTGAAGTCCGTGTACTCCTCCCCGCCGCCCTTGACCAGGGTGCCGACGGGCGGAAAGTAGTGGTCCACGACCTCGTTGATGTTGACGTAGCTCATCTTGAGCTTGTTAAGACTCAGCAGGTCGAGGGATACCTCCGAGTTGGAGTTGATGGTGAAGATTCGCGTCCGCGGCACGTCGACGGTCCGGTACGAGATTTGGTCCGTCAGGCGGTTGCCGTACCCGGCGTAGAAGGGGGTCCGGTCGTTGCCGTAGAGGTTGCGGATGTCGCGCAGCGTGGCCATCTTGAAGATGTGCGGCTTGCGCAGGTAAATCTCCCGACGCAGGGCCGCCATTGTCCGGTCCGGCGACAGGATCGTCGGCCCGTGCGGCATCTTGTAGCCTTCCTGGACTATGCCGTTCAGGTAGGCGCGGGTGGTGTCGGCCTGTCCGACGGACCGCGAGGTGAGGTACATGATGTTGTAGCCATTCAGGGCGATATCGCTGTAGAGCTTGGCGACGCCCGAATGGGTCCAGTCTCGGCCGATCATGTTCAGGACGTGGCCCAGGGCATCCGACTTGGTGATGGTGCCGTCGATGTCGGAGATGACGACGGGCGTCTCCTCCTTCCACAGGTACATGTTGGCCGAGCAGGTGGCCCGGTTGACGGTGAAGCTCATCAGGTTCTCGCCGGGCTTGAGTCCCAGCTCCTTGAGCTGATCGCTGGTCAGCCGCAAGGTTTTGGCGTAGTTCCTGTTCGGGTCGCCCGCGTGGGCCGACTCGGGCGGTGTCCGGGGAGGCGTCTGCAGGCCCGAGGGGCCGGCGTCGGACTCGGAGCGGCGGTGCGAGGGGGAGCGCGGGCTGGCCGTGACGTCGCTGCCGTCGCTGTGATAGCCGGGATCGGAGGCGGCGTCGGCGGCCACGGTGTGGCGGTGCGCGTGCAGCGACGACTCGATCGTCTTGTTCATGGCGGCCTGCTTGGCCTCCTCGCTGCTGTAGATCCACAGGTTCCCGACCTCGTCGAAGCCGAACAGGGCGCCGATGTCGTAGTTGCCGTCGAGCTCCTCGGAGAGAATCTGTCTGGCCAGGACCTCGGCCCGGAGCATGTCTTCGTCGCTGCTCTTGAAGCCCGTCATGTCCAGCATCAGATCGCCTCTCTCCGTCACCTGGGTGGGGATGTTGGCGGCCGACAGCTCTTTGGACAGGGCGCGGGCGCGCTCAATGGCCTCCTTGGGCGGCAAGGGCGGAGGGCTGTGCGAGCGTTCGGAAATGTCTTCGGCGGTCGCGGCGTGGCCGGCACTGCTGCTGGCGCGCTCGGTCGCTCTGGCGGACGGCCTGAGAAGATCGTCGGTGTGGGGGCGCATCATGGTCGAGCCCCAGTCGCCCGAGGGGGATCGGTCAGCCGACAGAGCGGGCGATGCCGAGAGAGGGGTCATGATGCCTGGGAGGTTTGGTTAGCAGGAGGGGGCGGGGAGAAGGCGGGCGCGGGCAGCTGACCATGGTCGTCGGGCTGAGTCTGGAGGACGGCAGGGGGCGGTCTGCGAGACTTGGGCGGCTCGTCGTTGAGCTCGAGAGGATCCGGCTCCGGGAAGTCGGAGGAGGGGTCGAGGGGCGGGCTGTTGGCGGGCGAGACCAGAGGCGAGGTCTGGAGCGACTCGGGAATGGTGTCGGTAGTCTCGAAGACGAAGAAGGCCTCGCCGCCCTCGCCGAGCTTCATCGAGTATTCTTGCTTGACGCCATTGACGCGGAACTCGACCTTCTTCTCGTAGGGCCGCAGCAAGGAGAACTTGCCGAATCGGACGTGGAAGGGGGAGCAGGAGAGCGAGCCGTCTTCGTGCTCGACGACGATGACATCGATGGCGCCGCTCAGAGTGGCCGGGTTGATGGAGTTCCAGGCAGTCGAGACGGAGTCGCTGAGGTTCCGCACGTACTGCATTGTCCTGGGCCGGTGGCGCTGCGGGAGCCAAGGCAGGAGGAGCGAATGTCGGACCGGGGCCGGGGACGGCTTGCCGGTATGGTGGCGGCGAGAAGGTTGAGCTCGGCGTGCGATGGCGCGAAGGCGAGGGGGCCGGAGGCGTTTCGGGGACGAGGCGCAGATGATGAAGGCGCAGAGGGGGCCAAAGAGAGTAGGAGGACAAGAGTGTATAAGAAGAGGAATACAGGCTATACGGGAGGGCGAGCACAGACGACAAGGAGCGGTGTCGAGCGCAAAGGAGAGGCCGAGCGGTCGGGAGGCGAAGCAGCCGAGGGAAAAGCGGAAAGGAAGGCTGGGCGAATCGTCAGGACGGGCGATCGGTCTCTCCTATGCCGCACACCGACGTACCCTCATGGACAAGAGGCAGAGGCGCGAAGGAAGGGGCCGAGGCCGAGGCCGAGGTCGAGGCAAAAAAAGGCAAAAGGGCAGAGAGGCAAAAGCAGCGAGGCAAAAAAGGCAGGGCGGAGTGAGCGAGGCGGCGGTGGATCGCTGTCAGAGTCGGGGCGAGGCGAGCGTTAGGACTTATGAGCGATGACGCCGCCAGGGCCTAAAGGTTGTTGAGCCAGCCAAAATGGAGCATCGGGGCCAACCAGGGGATCGGAAAGGCAGCCAAGCACAGCACATGATCGAGCCCATCAGGCATGTCAATACGAGCGAGCAGGCATGCAGCACACGTATGTACCTCTGTCGCCTGTAGCCTGTGGCCTCTGGGCCTTGCGCCGGGTAGGTACATCGCGGTTCCCACCGCGACTCCGGTAACCTGGCCAGCCTCACTGCCGCGAGTGTACCCAAGTCCCTGTCTAGGTACCCTTCTTCGGGTCATGGCCTCGTGCCTACCAGGGGACCAAATGGTTGAGCGAGCAGGCCTGGGCCGCAACAGACGGACAGTCAGCGCTGACGAGGCATTGCCGAACTGCTGAGTCCATGGGGCGCATGGTTGTTTCTTCTCATTCCTTTTTCGCCGCGGCGGCGGCAGAGGACGGCACAGTCCAACTGCAGACTCAGCAGCGGCCCATGAGGCGGGCCTCTGACAAAAACCCCGGGCAGCGGATGTGTGGGGGAATGACTCTCTGCCCGAGGCGGCGTCATCACCAGGCCAGGGTCGCGGCCAGCAGAGTTGTCCGTGCCTTGAACCTTGGCGGAGCAGTCCGAGGCCAGACTTTGCGGACGACAAAGGCAAAATCGCTGGTTCTGAGCCAGGTCCCCGGGCGAGGCATTCCAAGCCAGGAAGAAGAAGAAGAAAAAGAAAAGGAAGAAGAAGGGTGCGCCACGGCGGATACCAGAGCTGGTGGTACCTGAAGGTACGGATAGGCGTGGCCGCGCAGGCACTTTGCAGGTGCCTACCCGATAGTACCTGCAGATGACTAGGTCCAGATGTTTTGGTAGGTGGGCAGATGCTTCGGTACCTGCTTCGTGGGTGGAAGCGAGGACACGAGACGAGTACCTGCCGCGTACCTGCCGCGTACCTGCAAAAGGCCAGCCATTCCGAGAGCGCCGGCCGCGTCCGATCCCCGAAGCACGGGAAAGTACCGAGCAAGGCGGCCGTCGGGTCTGCCGAGCCGCGGCCCAAACACTCGACCAAAGCCGCGTGGTCCGGGTACCGGGTAAAGTGCTGTGGCGATGGGATCGATCGTCGACTACTCTGTGCTGCTTGAGTGGAACATGACGAGACGCAGACAACGTCCGCCATGCCTGTATCAACACCACCTTTTGCACCTGGCCTGCCAGCTCAAAGCTACCTGCTAGGCAGGGAACCCTCTCAGGTGACTACGAGGTAGGGTTGCCATCCTCGTGCGCGGGAGGGAGCCGGCGGTCGGGAGACGTAATAAGACTTGACTCTCAAGTCTCAACACGCGAAGCAGCCATGTTCCAGCCGGTGCCTGAATCAAAAACGCGCCCTACCCGACTGTTTGGCAGGGGTTCTCGATGCGCAAAATGGAGAGGGAGGCATTCATGCAGCGACACTGACAGCAACGGATCGGAATGGCAGTCCCCAGCTGCCTTTGCGGAGAGACAGGTCGCGGTTGCTCAAGCCAGCGGAGGGACAGCAACTACATACGAGTCCACATGCAACATACATAGGTACGATGCTTCTGCCCAACAGGCTTTGCTCCTCGCACGTGAAGCACTTACATACATACATACATACATACTACACACATACTGTATAGTACACAACACGATCCTACGGAATCTGCGCCGCGACTGTTTTGGGGATGTGGCCCTCTCCAATTTCGGCCCAACGGCCATGGTGGGGGCGGGGTGGGAGGGGGAGGGGGGCTGGTGATGTTTTTTTTCTTCTCTTTTTTTGTCTTCGGCTGTCCTCGCACGGCGAAGGAAAGAAAACGGCCGCACAGGACGCAGACGCGGCAACCGGATGACCGCCTCCAGCCTCCAAAGAGTGCAGGCAGCCGCCTCGAAGCGCACAGCAGCGCGCACCCGTTTCGAGACGATCCGTGCTTGGCCGTCCCGCTGGCGCACGTTCCCCTGCCTGTGTCGAGGACGCAGGGGCAGCGCAAAAAATCACCACGGGCACCGCTGCCGCAAACGCACACATGATCCGGCCTGCATGGACGACGGCGGGGGCGGCCAGAGGCTTGGTCGAGGAACCGCCTCTGATTGCGCCGCATCCTTGCATCCTCCTGCTTCTGCCGGCATCCTATCGGGCCAACAACACCTTCTCGCTCGCCGCCTCGGCCTTCGCACCGCGAATGACGATGCCGATACCGGCCTCCCGCTGCTGTTCTCGGTATGACAAACAGTTGCTTGCCGACGCCTCGCCCATCGGTCACCTGCTTGGCGCAACGTGATCAGTCGGACGCCGAGTGATTCGTTCGCCTCTCTTCTCGACCTTATTTTCCCCGTCCTCCGATAAGCCTCTGCGGCCTGTCTGCCCGGTGCCCACCGACAACTCTATGCCATCTCTTGTCCCACCGTGCCCGCCCCATTGGCATTGTATGTATATATGTTTGCAAATTTTGACTCCTGCCGCGCTCCAATGCCTCCGCCGTTTGTGCGTGGTCAAAGCAACATCGCCTGCAATCGAACCAACTACTTTCCCCCCCCCTCTCTTTCTGTTCTCTTGTCCTCGTGTCTTCTTGTCCCGGTGTCGGTCAGGCGGGGTGCCGGGCCCAGAGCGTTCAGCCTCGCCTTGCCACTTACTAAAGCAGTAGGTCCGATCCTCTAGGATCCAACCGCAAGGCAAGGGATCCAAGAGGCGGCAAACTCACCGGCATCCAGCCAAATTGACTTCATCGCAGTGCAAGGCGTTTCCCATTCTTGATCCACCCCGAGGCACTCCGCCGTTTCGACCGTTGGGCCGATCACGTTGTCATTTTTTTCGTCGCCAGCTGCGGGTGAAGAGGGGTCATGGAATCACCGACTAATCAATTCCTCGCCCACGTAACCGCGGCCAGGCTGAGGCCCCTCCGTTGCCTCGCCGCCCTTCCGCCTTTGCGAGCAGCCAATGCGTCGCTAGGTACTTACTCATCAGAGACCGCCAGCAGCCTTTCGTCCGGATCACTGTACGTTATAGAAACGGCCCTTGGGTAATACAAACGTGTCACTGTCGTATCTGCTTTGGGCGCTGGCCAGGCTGGCCCGCCGCCGCAAGGCTGGGCGCGCCTTATGTAATCCGGCTACGTACAGCACCTGCTCTCCAAGGTGGCCGGGTACGTGCCCAGCCTGCCCGCGAACCTTGGCATGCCGCTTGCCGCTGGCTGCATCAACTGCCCCCGACCAATCAGACGGCCGCATCCGCCCCGAGTGGGGAGAGGCTCGCACCTCAGAGGCTCAGGGTCAGGCCCATCCATCCAGCCCTGCCATTCCACGCCTCTTCGGATTTCCCTTGCACGTTCGCATTCGCGACCACCTCAGGCTCGGTACTTGCTCCTCTCGCCCTGTCGCCGCCCCGACAGCGCCCCGAGAGCAGCTTGAGAACATGTTATGGGAGCTCCCGACCCTGACCACCGTTTGCCTCGTCGTCTCCAGCGTCTGGTGGTTCTTTAGCCGCCATTCCGCCAGCCCCAGATTCCTCCACGCCAACGCCGCTGCCGCCGGCCTCGCCTTTCTCATCGACGCTCGCCGCCCGGCTCTGCGCTTCTGCCAGTCTTGCCTCCACGCCGTCGTCAATGCCGCTCCCGTTCAGCAGCTCAGGATGGCCCTGGTTCTCGGCGCCGTCGCCTGGTCCGTCGCCCTCTTCTTTTTCTTCTTCCTCCCTCTTCTCTTGCTCCGCCCTCCACTCATCTGTCCTCCAACTCCGCCGTCCGATGCAACTCCCCC
>NJEV01000391.1:0-21103 GCA_002591385.1 Cordyceps sp. RAO-2017
TATAACGCAAAACCCCCCCTTCCGCGTCCGCTGACTCGCCAGGTGGAGAGGCGCGATCCTAAAAACAGAAGGGCTGCATGACGTCGGTCTGCGGGTGAGCGAGGCCGGAAGAGGCTCCGGGGCGGCGGTGCGTATAAAATAGGCGCCCGCCCCTCTCCGCATCGGGGAGACCAGCTGGGAGTCTGTGTTTATGATTATTTTTTTTTCTCCTTACCCCGCTTCCTGCTGGCCGCGGGACAATCGATGCTGCTGCCCGGCGCCGCCTCGTTGCTGCGCTCGTCGTCGTCGTCTTCGCTTCTTGGCCCCGCTGCTGCTGCCGCGCTGCGCCGACGGGCCCGGCCTGCCGCCTTCCGACCGCTGTCGTCTTCGTGCCGGGGCCGGATGACGTCGCCGGAGGAGGAGCCGAGGCCGGCCGAGGCCGAGGTGTCGTCGTCGTCGTACCTCGGCCAGAGCCACGACCGGCTCTTCGCCCACAACCGGGCCTGGGCCGCCGACAAGCGCGAGCGCGACCCGGGCTACTTCGAGCGGCTGTCGGCCGGCCAGGCGCCCGACTACCTGTGGATCGGCTGCAGCGACTCACGCATCCCGGCCGAGCAGATCGCCGGGCTGGAGCCGGGCGAGGCCTTCATCCACCGCAACATCGCCAACCTGGTCTGCAACACGGACCTCAACGTCATGGCCGTCATCAACTACGCGGTGCGCCACCTGGGCGTCAAGCACGTCGTCGTCTGCGGCCACTACGGCTGCGGCGGCGTCAAGGCCGCCATGACGCCCCGCGACCTCGGCCTGCTTAACCCGTGGCTGCGCAACATCCGCGACGTCTACCGCCTGCACGAGGCCGAGCTCGACGCCATCCCCGACCAGGAGGCCCGCTACGACCGCCTGGTCGAGCTCAACGTCGTCGAGCAGTGCCGCAACATCGTCAAGACGGCTGCCGTCCAGCAGTCCTTCCAGCGGGACCGCTTCCCCGTCGTCCATGGCTGGGTCTTTGGCTTCCGCGACGGCCTGCTCAAGGACCTGCACATCGACTTCAAGGCCATGCTCGACAATGTCCAGAAGATTTACAACCTGACCGACTGACCGACCGCGCTCTTTTTTTCTCGCAGACACGTTTCTTGCAGACACACATACACACACATACACATTATATACATCACCAACACCATCCCTCTCTACAAGAGGAGACAAGGGCAAGAAAGAAAGGGGGGCATCATCTGTCCATGGACGCGACGCCCATCATGTCTCGGGCCTGGCCCCGGACCCCCACCATCAGTACAGTCCCGTCAAGACCAAAACTAGTACAGCAGCTTCCTTCCGCAACCATGGTATCCAGTGAAATCATCATCGTGACCGCCTCGTCGTCTGGCCTCTCCTCTCACGTAGCCCCTGCTTTCTCGCTGTAGCAACCGATTCACACAAACAGGCTCCATCCATTCGCCTCAAGTCCTGTCCGTCCGTAATTACCACCGCACAAGATGCCGAATAAATCTTGAAAAAAAAAAACCCCCAGAAAAAAAACACAAACAGCAGGCAACGAGCGCCTCACACGGCCGACGCGTTCCCCCGCGACGGCGCCCGCCTCGACGTCGACTCGCCCGTGTCCTTGCGCGACAGCGTCGCCCACGTCTTCAGGCTCGACATCGACAGCGTCTTGCGGAACTTGGGCCCCTGCTCGTCCGGCCCGCCCTGGCCCCACACGCCGCGCTGCACCGGCCGGTCCTCGAGCAGCCGGAAGCTCCGCTTGCACAGCTTCCACAGCTCGATGCCCGCCACGAAGACGACGGTGAAGCCGACGGCCAGCGCCCACTCCCACGAGATGCCCGTGTGCTTGAAGAACTTGGTGTTGAGGAAGGGAATGTACACGACCGGGAACACCGACAGCCCGCCCAGGATGACGGACCAGAAGAGGAAGCGGTTGGCGTACAGGTCGCGGAAGACGGGGAACGCCCGCTCGTCGTCGGCGTTGAGCCGGAACATGGACCGCCGCAGGCTCTTAAACTCCCACGCCGAGATGAGGATCAGCCACGTCAGCTCTGCAAACGTCGCCGCCCGCGCCCGGAAGACGGGCCGGCAGGCGTCCGAGAAGTGCGTGTTGCAGTCGACGCCCAGGTCGCCGCCGTGCGCGCCCCAGATGATGATGACGAAGGTGCACATGGTGCACGCCCCCATGATGACGCCGTACACCACCATGTCCACGATGACCTGGTTCGTGAAGACGCCGCGCTTCTTGTCCTGCGGCGGCTTGCGCATCACGTCCGACGCCGCCTGCTCGCGCCCCAGCCCAAAGGCCGGGAACGAAGACGTCACCATGTTGATCCAGATGATCTGCAGCGGCGAGATCGGGAAGACGGAGAAGCCCGTCTGATCCACGAACCCCAGCCCGGCGATCAGGAGAATCACCTCGCCCACGTTCGACGTCAGCAGGTGCAGCACAAACTTCTGGATATTGTCGAACATGCGCCGGCCCTCCCGGATCGCCGACACGATCGAGTTGAACTTGTCGTCCGTCAGCACGATCTTGGCCGCCGACTTGGCCACGTCCGACCCGGACCCCATCGCGATCCCCACGTCCGCCCGCGACAGCGACGGCGCGTCGTTGACCCCGTCGCCCGTCATCGCCATGAAGGCGCCCCGCCGCCGCAGCGCCTCGATCATCCGCGTCTTGGTGTCCGGCGCGCACCGCGCAATCACCAGCGGCAGCTCCTCCAGCCCGTCAATCTCCGCGTCGCTCATCTTGTCAAAGTCGGTCGCCTTCTGCACGATCGAGTCCGCCACGTGCCCGGGCAGGACCCCCAGGTTCTTGGGGATGATGCCCACCTCCTTGGCGATCGCCTTGGCCGTCTCCGGGTGGTCGCCCGTCAGCATGTGCACCCGGATGCCCGCCTGCGAGCACTCCGCGATCGAGGCCTTCGTCTCGCGCCGCGGCGGGTCGTAGATGCCCGCCAGCCCGAGGAGCACCAGGTTCGTCTCCACCTCGGACCGCAGCGCCTCGTCCTGCGCCGCCGAGTTGGACTGCTGGTTGGCCGTGAACCGGCCCTCCCAAGGACGGTAGGCAATGGCCAGCACCCGCTGGCCCTGGGAGGCCAGGCTGTTCATCTGACCGAGCACGCTCTCCTTGAGCTCCTCCGTCACGGGCTGCTGGTCGGCGCCCGTGCCGATGTGCGAGCACAGGTCGAGAACCCGCTCCACCGCGCCCTTGGTGAAGACCATGCTCCTCTGCGTCTCGACAATGGAGCCGCTTTCCCCAGGCGGGGCGTCGTAGATGACGGACATGCGCTTGATGGAGCTGTCAAAGGGAAACTCGGCGAGCTGCTTCCACCCGTTGCCCTCGAGCGTCTTCTTGCCACTTTTGAAGCGATGGGAAAACACCTGCAGGGCAATCTCCGTCGGCTCGCCCGTCGTCTGCCACTTCTCTTCCTCCTCGTCGTATCGTACCGTGGCAAGGTTGCATAGGGCCGACGAGAGCAAGAACGCCCGAAGCTGGTCCGTCATTTCCGTCTCACTCTCCGCCTCGGGCTCCTTGGGCCTCGGGTTGAGTTTCTCGTCCGGCACGTCAAACTTGATGCCCGCCGCACTCCGCTCCTGGTCGAAGTCACGCTTTGGCTCGTCCTTGTCGGCCGGCGCAGGCTCGTCCTTGTTTCGCGAATACGTCACCCGGCCCTTGGTGGGATCGCTGGGGTTCTGTGATTCGCGAACGGTGTACATGTGGGAAGAGGGTATCCAGGCCTGTCGGACAATCATGGCACCCTCGGTCAGGGTGCCCGTCTTGTCGGAGCAGATATTGGTAACACCCCCGAGCGCCTCGAGCGCGGACAAGTCTCGCACGACCACGTTGGCCTTGCGCATGACGGTCACGGCGACGACCATGGTGATGGTGAGGACACTGTCTCATTCGTTAGCACTTCTCTGCTTATGCCGTCACCGGAGAGTGCATCAACATACGCGACAAGCGATTCCGGGATGATGGCAATGCCCAGAGAGGTGGCGTAGATGATGACCTCGTTTCGCAGGTTGAACTTGTTGACGCCGAAGACGATGATGGCGAGGATGACGGCGACGCCAAGCAGGACATAAGCCAGAGCAGACAGCCTTCGCTGCAGCGGCGTACCCTCGGTCAGGCCCAAAAACTTGCCGACGACGTCCCACGTGCGCCGGGAAAGGCCCAGAACGGGCTGTCTTTTGCCGTACTTGCGCCAGTTCATGGAGCGGCCAGCCTTGCGCTGCTTCTTGCCCGTCGAGGCGGCAATCTTGCCCACCTCGGTCTGCATCCCGGTGGCTGTGACGATGCCTCGGCCTCTGCCCTTGCGGACGACGGTCGTGGCATAGGCCATGTTGAGCCTGTCGCCGATGCCGATTTCCGCTTCGCACGTTGCCTGTTTCTCAGTGCCGGATACAGTGATTCCAGTGTTTGTGATTTTCTCCACCGGGATGGATTCGCCGGTGAGCTGGCCCTCCTCGCAGGCGAGGTTCATGGCTTCGAAAATTCGTAGATCGGCCGGGACGGTGTCACCCATCTTGAGCAGGACGACGTCTCCCGGAACGACCTCGGGGCTGGAAGAGAGTCAGCTCGACGGTCCGGATACGGGGGAGGGAGGAAGTGAGGGAGTGCCGTACTTGGGGATGACTGTCGTCTTGCCATCGCGCAAAACCATGGCACTTGGAGAGGACAGGGCGCGGAGGGCGTCCATGCGCTTCTCGGCGCGGTACTCTTGCCAGAATCCGATGGTGACGTTGAGGACGATGACGAAGGCGAGGACGCCTCCCTCGATGTAGTCCTTGATGCCGAAGCTGAGTGCCATGACGAAGACAAGGACCTGTTTGAAAACCATGTCAGCCGGAGTCGAGATCCACGGGGGCGGGGCCACTTACAATAATCATGGCATTGAGGATCTGCTTGGTCAAGATGCTGTACCAAGGGATCGACTGGCCCACGTCGAGCTCATTCTTGGGGAATTCTTGCTGCAGCCGGGCAACTTGTGCCGATGTGAGACCTCTGTCGATGTCGGTTGTGAGCGCCTGCGCCGTCTCGTCGACGGACAGCAGGAAGGGATGCTTGGGAAACTCAGCCATTGTCGCAAGAGGGCTGGTGGGAGGCGACTGCGTGACTGCGCTGCTCGGCCGGGGGACACAGCTGGGTGAAGGTCCGGAGTGGATTCATAGACGACGGTGTGAGGTAGAGTGTGGAGCAAGGAAGGTGCTGTTGTTGCCGTTGTGTCGGCTTTGCCGTGGTATTGGCTTCTTCGCCGTGTTAGGCTTGGGTGAGTTGAGCCCGATGCTCGACTTGATCGGTTGGTGACTGTGATGTCGTACTCGATGCTATCTGTTCGAGCTCAACGGTCCGTAGCAGGAGAACAATGGCTCGGCGGGAAGCGGGGACAGGGCGATATAAGTAGCCCGAGGCGACGGCCGCGGCCTTGGCCATTGTCCGGCCATGATCCCGTCATGCTTCGCAGCCGTGGGGCGTCTGGCTCTTGGCGAGGCTCGATGGGTGCGATACGACTAGCGGGTCAGAAGTGGTCCTCTTCCCCGCGTTCGAAGGCAAAGCGTGAGAGGTGGCGTCTGATAGCGCGGCGTCGGGAAGGGAGCGGAGTTCTGGGGCCTGATAAGATGGCCAGCTGGAGTCTTGGCGCATCCTCGCACGGCCGCTGTCGTTTGGTGGATAGAGTTCGGCCTGCGGATGAAGCTCTGGGGAGCGTCCCTTTGGGAGGGTGGCGAGGCCGAAGCCGGAGGAGGGGGGAGCCCTGCTTGCCGTTCCTGCCCGAAACACGATGGGATTGGATCAATACAGTAGGCAGGCCGCGGATTGTTCCTTCCGCCGAAGCACTGCCGGGTGCGCCTGCCTCAACGGGGGGCCTTGTCAGATCGCGCCTGCCCGCGGAGACGGTTCACAAGATTGGCAGTCGCCTAGCTCCCTAGTACCTACCTAGCTACCTATGTTCATACATATCCATGGAGTATAACATATTTCAGTATCCACTGCGAAATAGACTTAGTACCTAGTAAGTAGTAGTATGACCAGCAACTACTACTGGTAGTATAGTATATAGTACATAGGTACGTTGGTATCACGACAATAAACTCATCATCTAGCTTCCTACCGATTCACACGTGCAAAGGCCGCCACAGAAACAAAGAGAAAAAGAAAGCAAGCACGCTTCCTCTCTCTCCCTAAGCCATCGCCGCCGCGGTCCCGATCCGGCCTCTTCTCGTCTTATGCCAAGTCCAGGTGCCAAGCCGCAGCTGGGGCTCTTGGCGCCACGCGGCCTGGACGTGCAACAGCAAGACGGTCTGCCAAGAGAGCCGCGCGCAGTCTGGCGGGCGAAGAATCCCTGTTGCCTCGATGGGAGTTCCGACCTCGACGTCTCCGAGGGGGCCCCGTTGCATGAGCTTGACCGACGGCGAGGATTGGCACATGCACATCAATATGCGAGTCTCCAAACAAACGCGCGCACGTACGGCGCATGCCGCATAGACGTGGTGCATACACATACATAAGCTTATCTGCAATTCGCCCAATAAGCTCCTCGGGCCCTGGTCTCGTCCAGTCTTCGGAAGCTGATGTCTTCATGTTTCCTTGAGCAAGGCTTTCCCCCCAGCCGCGTCGAGCTGGCGGCCGGTCCTGGACTCGCCGGTGGGGAAGAGACAGTCTTGGGAGGGGGCCAGCCGAGGAGCTGCTGCTACAGTCGCCGTCGACAACCGGATCCTTTTGTTGGGCGGCTCATACACACGGCGCCCGGGGCGGCGACAAGCCAAGGACACACACGTGCCAAGCGGCCGAGATTACCAGAATAGACGCCGCGGCCGGCCATCCCGGGCACAATCAGGGACGCCGGCGTTCTTGGCGCCCGCAAGCAATGAGTCGAACGGTCGGTCGTCCTTCCATTCCAGCGCCCTGCGCCTCCGTTCTCCGCTTCCGTTCTCCACCTCGTCCCCCTCCGTGGCCGAGTCCGGCTCTTGGCATCGGCCCACCCCCGAGTCACGTGCGCCGAGGTCGCTCCGCCCGCCGAGGGCCGCCCTGCTGCGCCTCGCCGGGTGGCGTGCCTGAACGCGAGCACTCGGCCCTCCTTGCCGCGGCCGTCTTCCGAATTAGGCTTCCGGTCGTCTCTCCGAGCGGGAGGGAACGTGTCGTGCAGACGCCCAGGAACCACCTACATTACATGTATCCATGTATGTACCTGCTCGGCAGAATCTTGCATGGCCCACCGGTTCATGAGCGTCCCTCGGCTCTCCATCACTCTCCCTGTGGCGCGAATAACCGCGGAACCGGAAAGCACCTCGGTAGAGATGATAGGAACCCACACTAGCTCGGAGAACAGAAACAGTGCGCTTGCTTGCGTGCGTCCGACCACGTCTTACGCCCATGATCTGCATCGGCAGCGTTCGGTCGAGTTGCGGAATAGGCCGGTGAGCCAATACTCATACTTTCCTCGTCTTCCATGGCCCTCTTCTGCGTCCAGTCGCGAGCCATAAGCCGTAAGTCACCTTCTATCGTACACAATGAATAACCACTTGCAGATCCCTGGATATTGATGTCCGCTTCCTATGTCCGTCCACAGCTTCCATCCAGTCCATCGTCCTCGAGCAGACAGCATGCCTTGCAACGCCACTCCTCGCTCTCTCCGCTTCGACACGTCCGTTGAACTTTCCAATCCTTTCTCCGTGAACACGGGCAGACATTACAGGTATCGTGAGTGACGTCACGAGAGACCGACCGCCTCAGAGGAGGCGGCTAAGCAACAGCGCGGCGGCGACGGCAGCTCCCGCCAGCGCCGTGCTCGGCACCATAGCAGGGGAGTTGCCGCTCTGGGGGCTCACGCCCGTGGCGCCTAGCCCCAGGTACCAGGACCCGATGTCCGTCAGCCGGCCGCCGTTGCTGAGGAATGCGGCGTTGGGCCCGACGTTGGCGGCGCTGGCCCGGAAGGCGCCGAAGTAGGAATAGCGGCCGATGTAGTCGAGCTTGTCAAAGTAGTCGATGGTCTGGTTGTAAAACTCCTGCGTCGGGCCGAGGTCTTGGTGCGCGTACGCATACTCCGTCACCCAGATCTCGGCGTTGGGCCATCTGTCACATGCGGATCGCTTCAGCCGCCACACAGGTAGACGGAAGGGCATAGGGGGCCTGCACTTACGCCGCCTTGCGCTCGCCGATGTGTGAGGCGAGGCCGGCAAAGTTGTCGTACCAATGGATCGGGAGGAAGTCCCAGGTGCAGTTCCTCTTCTCCGCGCCCGCGCTCACCATCTCGGAGCAGTTGCCGAGGAACTGCTTCAGCCACGGCATGCTCCCCCATCCGCCGGTGCAGGCCGGCAGCCCGAGCTTGATGCCCATCTTGCCGAGCGGCTCGAAGTTGGCGACCCAGGCCTGGGCCGCGTCCCTGGGCTTGATGTTGCTCCCGCCGACGCTGGAGTCGGTGTCCGGCTCGTTGAAGGCCAGCACGTGCTTGATCTTGCGCCCATCCTCCACCAGCTTCTTCACCTGGTCCAGGAAGGCCGTGTCGCGGGGGTTCGGGCCGAGCCCCCACATCATCGGGATGTACTCGAACTCCTCTTGAGACAGGCCGGCGTAGGCCGGCGAGGGGAGGCTCTGGTAGTTGTAGTACCATTTCAGATCGCCGCCCGACCGGACCCAGACCTGGTTGTCCTCGGGGTGGTGGCCGTTGGGCGTGAAGCACAGTCCGCGTTTCGGCGACGAGGCCGCCCAGCCGCTCGCCGAAGCGGCCGCGAGCGAGGCCAAGAGCCTGGCGATGATCATCGTCGCGGATTCGGACCCCGATCGGCGCAGTTTCCGGCCGAGGGCTGCTGAGCCAACGCTGTCGTGCGACGCCTGTTTCGGCGCTGGCGGGCGGAAAGTCGAGAGCTGAAGCCTTTAAAATCGTGAAAGACTGGTCGAGTCAAGAGCGCACGTCTAGAGCGAAGGCATGGCCACGTCTGCGGGAGGGCGAAAAAGGAAAGCGGCAAGACAAGATGTCGCTGCGCCTGGTCAAACAATTGCCGTCCTCGCTCTTGATCGATTAATTCTGATTAGAGGAAAGTGACGATGAAGCCGGGCATCCAAAGTGAGTAACGAACGACGAGAAAGAGGCCACTGTAGGACAGCGCGGACCGACCTATTCACCCCCAGCTGCGACGGTGATGAAGGAGAGACGATGGTGAGCGAACAAAGAATTTCCGACTGGAGGGAGCGAGCATCAGCTGAATTGCAACCCATCCGAACAGGGGGGGCATGCAATACATTGATACGCATGTATGTAAGCCCGGTTGGACCGTTGCATCCATCCAGTGCCTCGAGAGCACCCATATCCAGGTCGCCTTTCAGCACTACTTCGTCGTACCGTGCCCTCTGCTTTCTCCTTTTCTATCGCTGTCTGACGCCCCCCCACCCCTTGGCCCTGCACCTCGAGTCGGGACGGGCGAGGGCGGCAGCCCCCGTCGCCATCAAGGGGGCCAGTCGGGCCGCTTGGATTGAGCCGCCTCCAGCCAAATGACTGCTTCGAGTACGACGCTCCAATCTTGAATCCGATACGGTCGCTAAAAAAAGATCCGAAGGTCCCATGGGCTCCGGCCGCTCGTGCCTTGCAGGGGACGGGTCGTCAGCCACGACCTGTAGAGTACCACTTCATGCGCGAGGCACAAAGTCGAAGGACTCCCTCCCGGGGCTATATAACGAACTTATCAGACGTGCGTCGTACAAGCCCGCGGCTGGTTCTACGTGAGTTATCTGGAAGCTCGACTTCGCCCGCTTTAACGACCTGGACTGGATCATGAGCCGTGCTATTTCGCCTTCTATGTACCGCATCAGAATGTGCCACGCAGATCCTCGTCAGGACGGTCTCGGTTCCGGTGAATCAACGACTTGATTCGATTTCGATAGCCATGAAACACATGATACACGCAGTCAGGCCCCCCCTGTCGCTGATCCTTCAAAATTCCCGGTCGGCCTTGATTCTCTGCTTCGTCACTGGATCCAGCAAATGCCAGTCTTCCAAGGCGATGCTGTGTCTGAACAACAGTGCATTCTCGTCGCTGCCGAACCAATCGTGAAACTCCTTATACTTGTCTGCGATGAACTCCTTCTTGAAAGGGCCAGCGCATCGACCCCTGAACGTGACGCCGGCTACTGACAGCGACGGTCAGAGCTTCGCTCGCGATGCACACCATGGAAAGAGATCAACACACCTGGAACGCCCGCATCGGCCGCTGCGGCCTCGCGAGCGCGAGAAAGAACGTCGAAGTGCCTGATGTCGTCGACGGCAACCGTGTCCGACCCGAAAACAGCCTTCAAGTCCACCCTATTTTGTCCGGGGCTGGGCATGTCCGCGACGCGCACTTCGCCATGTGCGCCAGTGTATGAGAGTCTGACGAACAAATCGTCCTCGGGTGCGGCCTCGACAGCGCCCCTCTGGTGGAAGTCTACTGTGAGGCGGTCGAAATGTCTGCAGTCCTGCAGCACGGCCCAGTCCTTCTCCGGAGCGATCCTGCCCTTCCAAACCCGCTTGGCCTGGTACCATTGCGTATCGGCCCCCGGCGTGTCGAGGTTGACCGATGCGAACTTGTCGAGCTCGATCTCGGTGAGCGAGCCGGTGCATCGCCCCTTCAGCTTGATGCCTACACGAAAAGACGGAACCAGGCGGTCAATATATGTATCGACGCCCTCACTTTCTTTCGATCGAAGCGCGTATACCACGTCTGGTTCAAGAATCCCATACCTTGAAGAGTCCACTCGTCTCCTCCCCAGCGGCTGGTGCGGTTCTGGTAGATCTGGACCTGCTTGATGTGGTCGAGTGCGACCGTCGGCCGGTTGAACGTCCTCATTAGGTCGATGTTCTGCCACTCGTGAAAGCCGGGGCTGGGGCCGGACGCAATGACGTGTTCCTCGTCCGTGTCCCGAAAGGCGAGAAGCAGGGTATCCCAGGTCCCTTGGTATCTGTAATGGCCGAGCTCTATGCCCAATTTGAGCTCTTCCAAGTCCGTGCATTGCGTTGATGCCACGGTCAGGGACGTGTCTAACAGGTCATTCCTGCAGGACGGGGCCACGTCCCGGGGGACAATCCAGTCCTCAGGCTTGATCGGTTCGGTGGTGAAGACGGGGGTCGGTGTATCAACATGCAGCTTATCGTGAGCGACTTCTCTCCTCATCGTCGAGGACTGATACGAGAGCGTCTTGGGTAGATTCGAGCATTGCGCGTCGATCCGCAAGCCTGAGCGAACACGAAACGTTAGTCTGGAATCTCCATCGCCTTCAGGTCCAGGGCCTTAAGGCGAGTCAAGCATGTTGTTGGCGTACTCTCAATCACCCATGCGTCTGCTCCTGCAAGAAAGGCCATGGTGCTGTCTCCGGAAACGTCCCAGATTCTCACCTGAGTGACAAGATCGACAGGTACGACGGGAGTCCCGTAGGCAGCTTGGAGGGGGATGTTCCGATGGCTGCAGTCGCCGGCGTGAGGACCGTCCGCGATCTTGATGAGCTGGGACTCCTGGTTCCCGAAAGACATGTATATTTGAGACCAAGTTCCGTCGCCGGAGTCGCCGGCGATCTGCAGCCAAACGGTAATCTTGTTGAAAGCTTGACACCCGTGGATCGCTGGAGCGACGTCAGCTTCATGAGCTGCCGGCATCATGAGGCAGCCCAGCAGTTCTTGCTTACATCGAGTACTGCCCACTTCTGGCTCTCGGCCGTTCGTTGACCTGTTCAGAAGACTGGAAAGTCGCTCACATTCGCCGTGGGGGCCTCCTTATCTCGATGGTTAGATCAATATCGGATCATTGGTTCCTTGCTCGGCAAGTGATGTGTTCTTGACGCGTGGGTGAGGGCGCGCTTTACCTCCGGCCTCGCGATCTTTGAGCGACTCGGCTCGCTTGCCAAAGAAGCTTTGTGGCATGATCTGGAGGAGCTCATTTGCCAACAGTTGGCAATCAATCTCGGTTTGATGTCCCTGTCTCAGGCGCCGCAGGGCGTCCTCGGGTACGTTCACCCGGGCAAAGTCGATTTCGGATAGGGGAATAGGGCTGCTCCCTGGCCGATACTTCTTGTGAGGCGGCTCGTAATCATCCTCGTGGTCGCTCCAGGTACTGTTGCGCCTCCTAGAGGGACCAGCCCGGCACTGCTGCGCATATCTCTCAGGGCACGAGTCGAGCGGGACGTTCGGGGAACTCTCGAACGGCAGCGGGAATCTGCCGGTCCAACCGACAACGCTCCCGACCCCCTCCTGATTCATAAACCTCACGGCTGAATCTCTGCCATGCTCGGGGTCCCAGTCTGCTGGCCTCGCAGGGGTAAGTGTGCTTCCAGGTTCCAAATTATTGCCCCGGTAAGCAGGATTGGGTTGGTAGTCTGCATGTGCCAGGACTTGCGAATTGTTGGGCAGAATGTCCCACTCGAATGGCACGTATAACCACCCAGCCACAAGCCATAGAGGGATGCCTCCTGGTGCAATGACTTCATCCTCGACCTCGTCATTAACGAACATGTAAGGTGCGGCGCGGATGACATAGAGCCAGTGGCTTACAGCCTCGTTTATCTTGTATGCGTATTGTGCGTGTTGCGCTGCTGACACAAAAGCAGAAGCCCTTGGTTCCGGTTCCTTGGTCTCGTCATCATCCGTTTCATCTGGCATAACACGGTCAGCCTCGTATGTAGCCAGAGAGAGGGTCAGGCTCATCATTACAAGAATCGGGTTCCGATTCAGGCTCTGATTCGGACCCAGACTGATCCGGATCGTGTTCATGCTCCGGAAATCCCATATGGCGACTGAGATCGAATGCCTGCTCGCTGTTTGCATAGTTGCCCCTGGGTTGGAATCCTCCCGCTTCCCGGATCTCCTCGGGACTCCTCGTGTCGCTACGGAAGATATATCTCTTTGAGCCGTCCTCATTTCCCCGGCGGACGAGTGTCGCTCTCACAGCTACTTCCCCCCACGCACCTCGCCGTTGCGGGAGAGGACCGAATGCCGCACAGAGACCAACCCAGAATAGCAACGATAGGGTGGCCGAGACGGTGATGTTTGGCCACCGTGCAAATGTCATAGCTGCGGTGAATGTTTAAGATTGCCTAGGTCGGGATGAGATGTTCAGAGGTGCTCCTCCGTGATGAAGACGTCCCCTACGTTACATGTACGGAACGCGGCTTTTATAGATAAGTATCTAAGACCGCTCGACTGGAAAGCCAAGGATAGGAGCACGAATCGCTCAGCCTTAAGCATGAGATCGTCATCGTAAGACTTTTGACCAGGGTAGATTTTGAAAACTATCGAATACGAGCAAGGGGCTCAGGAGTGTAATTATGACTGAAGTTTCCTTATAGCACTGACGATTCAATGTTGTCGAGATGGGCCCGTACAAGCGCGAATCCATAGATGAAAACTTGATTGACTTAGCTTAAACAAAAGTTGCTATTCATTGTTTCATGCTTGTTCGTTTTTAATTTGAGTATTTTGTCCAGCCAGAGTGCCTTTCTTCCGATTGCTAATGCCGATATGTGGTGAGGCAACGTCTGTGTTCAGTCCGGGATAAACGCCCCCTGCTTTACAGTTTTGCCGTATGTGATTTATACATGCCCCAGTCTCACGATGTGATGTCGTAGTCCTCCACGGCTGCAATACGTGATCTCACACTTTTGGCGCGTTGTGGACTGGCCGTTGTGTAAGCTATATCCATCAATGCTAAGATATGCAACAGTGTCTGCTGGAAACATCGAATGAACACAGCGCCATACGCATACCCGTAAATACGGAGTGCGACATGGCCGAGACTTACCGACAGAAATCTATCCCGAAATCGAATGAGGGATATATTGACTGTTATAATTTGTCTCACATCCATTACAAAGACGGTGGGGAAATCTCGGTTTCGGAATCTCCGGGTACGATACACATCGTGTTGCCCTATAGTGTGCGGGAGTCCACTCAATGTTCAGAGCGTCCAATGCTTAACAGACACAAGGTAGGCTGTAGGCATGATTGATTGGCAAAGACAATCGACATCGATCCGTCTCAGTTATCATTTATAGCTCAGGTATCTCCAAGGATACGAACTGTCACATCAGGATTCTTGTTGCGATGCGGTGGGTATTTTATGCCGGGCCTGTTGAGTATGCATCGAGTGTGTGAGCATAACCGCGGGGCGGTAGATGTGTCGGCTGTGACAGCCTCTTGGTGCTCTGGACGTCTGGCAGTGCTGAGGAGGTCGGTTGCCGGGTGGAATACCGTTGACGCCGCTGATGAAAAGTGGCCAGTGAACATGATTCTACATGGAAGCTCAATTCCCAACTTGCATGTTTTGCCAAGTCAACTGTTTTGGGGGCGAACTTTTAGTATATAGATAGGAACACGCACCGTTAGCAGTTGGCATCTGCCTATCACTTGTACTCGAGGCGTGTCCGGTGGTCGGTGTTCGGGATAGAAGAAATCGTACAAAGTCAATGGCACCACCGCAGCAGATTCTTTGGCCAGTGAGAATGGGGCGGATGAGGGAGTGAATGGAGATGGATTAGCCTGTGGCCGTGCAATCAGTCGATTATTTCTGGTCGCTCTAGAGTACATTTATGCAACGTTGCTTGTAGAGTTGAACCTCGGCATGACAAAACGGGAAGCTCGTAATCCATTGTTTAAGGCCATACATGCAGAAGGGGACCAGGCCATGCTCTTCCACCTTTTTACATAGCTGTAGGGTATTTATCTACTTGCGAAACCCCATATGCTCATATGTAAATTGTGTAGTAGTTTTAAGAATAACACATGTACTGTTTGTTACATGGTACGCGCGGCCAAGATTTCAATTTTTATAGCTCGATATCATATCATCAGGCGCTCGAGTATTAAGATTCTAGCCGGAGGGCGACGCCTTCTAGATGATCGCGGGCGCGATACTTCGACGACATGGGTACCCAGTATCCTTGCGTGAACTACATCCCAAGTATAGCATACGACAACGGCGTTATCCATATTTGGGCCTTAGTTTCTAGGATGGTGCCAAGGGCCGAGCTACATGTAATATTACCCGGGAGCACGCGTGAGTTATATATGTACTCAGGACGCGTATACACGTAGTCTTGAGCCTGAGGGCTTCCTGTCGAGCGCGGGGCACGGGGCGAAAGAGTACATGTAGGCAGGCGATTTGTACTTCGCCCGAAGGAAACGTTCGTCATCGTCACTCTCTGCATTTTGAAACGGCAAGTACGTGCGTGCATTTTTGTTCAAAGTCCTCCAGCCCAGAACTCGGTCAAGACTGAACAGGAGATAGATGGCCTCATGGCATACAGCAGTCTCATGTATTAACTGTAGTCGATGGGTATGTGGCCTGAACCGGGGCGAAGAAAAGAGGAAATATTGTGTATGATTGTGCCATGTGGAAAGGGTCCCTCTATGAGAGCCTGAAAATATTGATAGTGATTGGGGGTAAATACTTCGGACAACACATATCACGCCTTGGAAGTAAATACTTGGCGGTTATTCGGTCGCTATCCGTATATGTACGAACAGGCAACCGGCCACCCGTAGACCTAATGTACTTGGTCTGGTTGTACGGACTCGGAGCCAGTTTACTTATGTATAAGCAGCCGACGACGACGTTCGGGGGTCGATTATGAGGAAAGCAAACTCTCCCCTGAATAATAATTTCGGCGTAGGGATGGTACGGCTCCTACATTGTCTTCCTCCTGTTACATGAGTACATGTATATAAAGACTGATGTTTTGAGCATATATGCTATTGTATGGTTTCTTCATAAACTAATTCCAGTCCCAATGAACTGGACCATGTATGCGCATAGTTCAACGAATCCATACTCGACCTTTTCAACGTCTGGCGTCCGATTGATCGAGGTGGGAGGACCATATGAAATATCCATGCACATGTTATTCCAATCGATCATCGGTTCATATACGGCGAAACAGGGCTTGACTTGGACATAGGCTCCCGGGACAACACAACATGTGAAGTTCCGGGTAGCTGACGCCGGCAAAGGTGAGGACGTGGTTGAAGGATGTGGCCGATATTCTTTTTGAAGCAAAAATGAGGCAGCTGTACATGACTTCAACCCGATGGAAAGCTGCCATATATGTTCCGTGACAAGTGAGATGCCACTTTCACGACTGAATACCACCCAGTCGAAAACTCGCATGCCTTGTTCCCAAATGGACATGTATAGAGCGATCAAGGTTGGTGACGCGATATGGGGCCGTCAACATGAAGGTGAGGATCTCAATAGTACGCGTATAATATGTTTTCAAGTTGTGTTAAAGCTTTGTTCCTAAGAATGATTCTCGTTCTGGGTTGGAAGGGGATCTTTCATCTTGCCGCTTCTGCACGTGTTACCGCACGGGTCTTGAGCGGATCGGTCTTGTGCTCCGAGTGCCGAAGTAAGCATTGAACGTAGTGTATGTTGAATTAGGGCGTCGAAGATCGTGTTACCACTCCGTTGTACAAAAGTGAAGCACGAGAACTCCAGCAATTGAAGCTGTAGGTGGTGGCCTTATATGCCCTAGTTTGTATGATCTTGGCTGTGACAGCGTCAGTTCACGATCGGCCGGAGTCAATCCGGGGCAGTGCCGAACCGCTGCCAGGGCTGCACACGTCGTTTCACGCCCGTTACGTTCGTCGGGGCTCTGATTCTGGACTGCATACAAACTGGGTCGTTTCAAGCACTGCACGTGCAAGTAGGCTGCAGGACTTCAAAGGTTACTATGACCACGAGGGGCGTGACAGACTCAACTGGATGACAGGAGAGATACATGCATGCCGCAGAAATAAGTCCAACCATCTCCTCGCAGACCCCTGGCAGCTTCGCTCAAGATTCCTCTTCCTTTGGTCACATGATCAGGCAACGCAGTCGTTGAAGCTTTGGGCCCAAGAAAATTTGCGTCGCGGGCCGTGCCCAAATCCGTCAAAACTCCTGAAGACTTTGGAGCGGCTTCCGCGGATGCACTCTGGCACGTGACTTTCGTCACGGAACGAGTCGGACTTTTGGGCCCGCTGTTACTAAGCCCACCTTTTTCCGTGTCAGGGAAGCCTCGGCTCATCCACCGTTTGGGGCGGTCCCTCGGCCCCTTCGACTCTCTGCCGTGGCCCGATGCCGTCGGCATATTAAACCCTTTGATCCCCCCCCTTTGCCGAAGGCTGGGAGGACAAGCAAGGCTCCGTTCGTATCCTATGCCAGCCCTGATCCGCTTCTAAGCCCACGATTGCCATCTTTGCTTCTACGGGAAAAGAAGAGAAGAAAAGAAGACGCCTTCGCCATGGCTGTCGAGCGCATTGGTTCCATCTTCAAGCACCTGGCCCCGGGCTCGTCGCTGAACAGCATGTAAGTCTCCCCGTGGCGGGTCCCGCAGCCCTTGCTAACCGGAGCCGCTCTCCGCCGTAGCCAATCCAAGAACGCCGACGATGTCGTCATCACGCTGGCCATCCGGACGCCCCTGACCAAGGCCAAGAAGGGCGGCTTCAAGGACACGAGCCTCGAGTACATGATATACGCGCTGCTCAAGGAGGTCAGGAGCCGGTGTGGCATCGACCCGGGCCTCGTCGAGGACATCGCGCTCGGAAACGTGAGCCTTCCCGCCATCCCGGCTGCTCCGCCATACGGGGTGTGGTCACTTTGTCGCTGACGTCGGCAATTCGCGGCGGCAGGTGTCGGATGGCAAAGCGGCGTACAAGGTCCGGGCCGCGGCCCTCGCCGCCGGCTTTCCCAACACGGCGGGCGCCTACTCGGTCAACCGGTTCTGCTCGTCGGGGCTCAAGGCGACAGCCGACATCGCGCACGCCATCGCCAGTAACTCGATCCAGGTCGGCATCGCGTGCGGCGCCGAGACGATGTCGGCGAGCGGCGACCGGCTCGGCCAGCCCTTCGACGAGGCCCTGCTGGCCGCGAGCCAGGAGGCGGCCGACTGCATGCAGCCCATGGGCTGGACGAGCGAGAACGTGAGCCGCGACTTCAACGTGACGCGCGACCGGATGGACGAGTACGCGGCCGAGAGCTTCCAGCGGGCCGAGAGGGCGCAGAGCTCGGGCCTGTTCGACGACGAGATCGTGCCCATCACGACCAGGATCAAGGGCCCGGACGGCGAGTGGAAGGAGGTGACGCTGACCAAGGACGAGGGCATCCGGCCCGGCACGACGGCCGAGGGCCTGTCCAAGGTCCGGCCGGCCTTTCCGCAGTGGGGGACGAATACGACGGGAGGCAACGCGAGTCAGGTGACGGACGGAGGTGAGTCTTTTCACATACGGTGACCGGGTCGTCTCTTGTTGTGATGGCGATACGGTGACGACGATGGTGATGATGAATGGATTGGTTCGAGAGGGCTAACGCACCACCAGCGGCCGCCCTGCTGCTGATGAAGCGATCGACGGCCGTCAAGCTGGGGCAGCCGATCCTGGCCAAGTACGTCGGCTCGACGGTGGCGGGCCTGGCGCCGCGCATCATGGGCATCGGCCCCAGCGTCGCCATCCCCAAGCTCCTGTCCATCTACAACGTGTCGCTGGCCGACATGGACGTGGTCGAGGTCAACGAGGCCTTCGCCTCGATGGCCGTCTACTGCCGCGACAAGCTGGGCCTGGACTGGGCCAAGATGAACCCGCGCGGCGGCGCCATCGCGCTCGGCCACCCGCTCGGCGCCACGGGCGCGCGGCAGATCGTCACGGGGCTGAGCGAGCTGCGACGGACCGGGAAGAAGATGCTGCTCGTCAGCATGTGCATAGGGACCGGGCAGGGTATGGCCGGGCTGATCGTCAACGAGATGCTCTAGGCGCGCTCTCCTCCCTCTTCCCTTGCTTTCCTCCCCGGCTTCTTGGATGGGAACGGTGTTTGTATATGTGTGCTCGGATCCGGGTGTCTTGTAGTCACGTATAACGAAGCAACAAGATGGTATGAGGACCTCTGTGTAAGCGTCCGCCCAAGCCGATTCTGTGCCCAGCCAGCCGTGCCCGAGACTTGGGCTTCTCGACTTGAGCTGTTTCTCTTGCTTCCTCTTTCACTATTTGCTTTGGAGGAGATGGGCGGCGGCAGCGGGCGATGGGAGTGGTTCGGAACGCCCGGGTGTCGATGACCACCTCGGCATCGCTACGCTTTATGCCCCGGACCACTAGGCAGGTCGACAGGTCAGCTGGCGCAAGAGTTTTTTTATCCTTTTGTTGCCCTTCTTTTTAACTTGTCAAGAAGAATGAACAGAACAGAGAAAAAAACCCTCATCAGATCCTCATCAGGCGCGGAATGAGCCTAATGGTGCGCTTTATCATGCTAGGCCACGGTCACCTTTCGCCTATGGGTGTGGATACTTCTTTCTGCCCACCCAATCGCAGAGCTTGCTTCTGAACGTGAAAAGGACCAGCGGTGCTCCCTGGCTGCCGATTCAGAGGTTCCGTTCTTAAGCAACTGGGCTTGTCGAGCTGGCTATTCATCGCGCCAACGACGAGGCTAGTCCAAGGGATCGCCTGTGCCGAGGCGGTGCTTTTTTTTTTCCTGCGCAGGACGGGTGGCGGGCTTTTGTCGTGAGGGGGAGATGGAGGAGTCGTGTCGATGCCGGGCTGAGCGGGGGAGGAGGGGCCGGAGGGGCCGGAGATGTCGGCTGGTGGACGGCTCGTCCCGGACCCGGGAGGGTGGGTGGCTGTGTGGGGGAAGTTCCGCCACGCGCACGGGGCCCGATCTTTTTCTCGTCTTCCTCTTCTCTTATCCTCCGGCCCCGGTACGAAGCAGGTAGATGTGTAGGTTTGCATGTACAGATTTCGGAGGACGTGCAACAGGTCGCGTGCCAAGTACCGCGATACTTTTATACAGCGATGTCGGACCTCCTGGATCGGCCACACGTGCGACAGGCCGGTCGATGAGACATGCAGGACCCGAGGGGGGCATTGGACGGTACATGGCCTCTACTTTTTTTTCCCTTCTCCGCCTCTCTCTGCGTCTCTCTCTCTCTGCCGTCTGCCTACCTCTACATACCGCCTCTCGCCAAACCCCTCTCTCTGACAGTTGCATTGCATCCGCAGCTGACGGCTCTGGCGAGGCGAGGCCCGGCAGTGGGCGCGTTGCTTCCGAAGGCAGAGCGAGAGATTGGCGGCGCAGAGACGTGCCGCTCCGCTCCGGCTCGTCGGACCAGGTGACGGCCTCGGGCAGCGCCCACCAATGGCTGGCCTGCTGATTCACCCTGACCCTGCTGCGAACAGCGGCCAGATGGGGCAAGAGGCTGAGCCGACGTGGCATGGAACTTGTGCGCAGCGTAGGATATCATTTGATGCCTCGGACACATCATATTATCTCGTCAGCGGTGCTGCGGCGATGAGCGATATCTGGAGGACACTGCAGTCCTACTAGCAGCGGCACCATTACAGACAGACACTACCACGGTGCTTGGTGGCAGCAGTCGGGCGCCCACAGGCTGGCTGCCTCCCGAGGTACCGGTCAGGTACCTGTCCTGTAACGCGGCCCGGGGCCAGGCACGAGGAGGCATCCTGGTATTCCCGTACCCCAACCCTTGACAGACCGCCCGCCTCGGTTGGCTCGCATAGCGATCCATGGGAAGAGATTTAGAAAAAAAAAAAAAATAAAGAGAGAGAGGTCGTGGGAACGATCAATGTGACCTCGCAGCTTACTCGTCCATTGACCCTTGGAGCCAACTTGCCGACGCATCCGCCCCTATCGTCGCGGCCCGATTCATCTTCACGGCTCGGCTGATCACTAATCCTTGACCAGACCGCCTGCCCTCGTCTTCCTGCTCGTCCCTCCTCCGCCGCCGTCTTTCCTCCCCCTCGCTTGCTGGCCATCGACATCGACAAGGCGACATCGCAGACGAGACGAGAAATACGAGAGCCAGCCCTGGGCCGACATCGCTGCGGCCGCCGACGAGGCTCCCCCCCCCCTCCCCGGACGTCAGCTCGTCCGCCGCCTGCGCCCCGAATGCCCGGCCCGGCCACGGCAGCGGCAACATGACGACGGGCAGTCGGGACTCGCGCAGCCGCGAGAACTCGGCCTCTAACGGGCACCGGCCGCGGCAGCCCAGCGCGTTGCGGCAGAGCCACACGCCGGCGGTGCCGCGCGCCGACAGCCTCGAGAGCGACGCGGCCTCGTGCCACTCGTCGTCGTCGACGGCGGCCGAGTCGACGCCGCTCGTCGGCCACGGCCGCCCGCC
>NJEV01000392.1:0-21087 GCA_002591385.1 Cordyceps sp. RAO-2017
CACGCCTAAGCACTTAGCATAGCCCTATTATAGTATCTACCCGCTAACTAGCAAGATCCGGGATAAGCCGTTTACCGTTAACGGCAAGCCAATTGGGCCAGATGGACTCACCGTCCCTAAGCCTAAGTCTAACCCTTCTTAGAAGGTTTCTAGAGCAGTACCTGACAAGTGAGGATTGAACGGCGGGAGAGTACCGGCTGCTTATTACGCGCAAGAAGGCAAACCTCTGATATATTTCGGAAGTCAGCTGCCTAGAAACGGCTGTCGGTATTATATACAGGAGGGGGACCTATCATCAAGCTCAGAGGAGTTCTTCATCTCAGAGATCGACAATTGAACTATAGGCCCCCGTTCTTCGGCTTCCTGTTTCGTTGTGCTTGTGCGCCTTACACCGCTTCTCAATCAAAATTTTTCGAACACCCGTCAAGTTGCCAATTCAAGGGACTTCGGCTGAATACATGTAACCCAGCCCAAAGGATAGGTATCTTATACCTGTAAAATTTCCAAGAATCCCCCAGACCCGCTCTTTCGCCTGCGGGGGCAAAATCTGTTAAAAGTTCGGAGTCAAATCTCTTAAGCTGACATTACTCGTAAATCATGCCCGGCCCGGCTATTGCGGGTCTTGCAATAAGCCGCACGGATCCCCGGGGCACTTCCGGGAGAGAACGCATTAATCCGGGAATTGACTCGACCGTCTCGGGCAAACTAATCGTCAAGAATAACGGATATGATAACATCAATTGATGTCTCAGAGGTGGGTCGTGGACGGGAGGACATATGAGTGCTGTTATTTGCAGAAGAGTATTTACATGTACGTCAGGAACTTTAGGGACTCCTGGGAGATCAACAACTAACACGTATTCATGGCGTTCGCTCTTTACCAGTTGCCAGTACTTGTGCTCTGCACTGCAATGGAAAAGCCGTGCCACAGACTGAATGAAGACCAGTCCCGGCAGTGGGCGGCAAGACCGGACATGTCAGCAATCGCTCATTAGTATATCTGTTTCTGCCTCCCTCCTCTTTATGGAACGTTCGGCTCATATGTCCACAAAAGTGGAGGCGGGCACAAGCAGCCTCAGCCTGTCGGGTAAAGTCCGTCACGTTCACCCCTGTAGGCCGCTGCCCTCGAGGATAATTTACAGATTGGGGAAAGGTAGGGCCTTGCAAGGGTGTCTGGGGAAGTGAAAACTGTCGCCTCTGGGAATATGAAGACAATCACATAATCAGCACCATCGTAAGATATGCAGACTGTGCCTGCTTATCTACGAAGGCGGCTAGAAAATCTGCCTCGGTGATTCGAGAACATCGAGCTGATCCGGGAACCAGCGGACTGGCACCGAACCACGCGTCGCCACGAGCTTTTCAAGCTAGCTGATCAGTCCCCTGGAAGAAGAGGGCGTAGCTAGTCCACCCAGGCAATATAATGCAGTCATTGAATCCGTCAGAAAGCTTAGAGTATGTTGCAAACCCCTTCATTTAGGTAACCGTATTAGTGGCCCTCTGGTATATCCAGAACGAACCCAGTTCGTCGCAGGACCCGAGTCATGAGATGACGAGTACACATACGTGTACAGCAATAGTCCAGTGACTACATTCCCGTTGGTTGCTCTATACATGTAGAGAACCTGCCGACTTGCTGACAGTTATTCGTCTGGGGGAATCAGGTGAGAGTGACACTCCTCCAGCTCTGCCGGAGGGCGTCCACGAGAGATTTCTGGCTTGTTGGAGAAGGCCACTGAGGCCGCTTCTCGGTGACCACTTTGCTGGGCGCCCGAGCGCCTCACAGCCTGGTTCATGCTCTCGATTACATGTAGGCTCACAGACGCCTTCCATTCCAGGAATCTTATTTTTCGCCTTGGGACGATAAATGAGCTGTTGACGAGATGACTCGTGTCTTCTGAAACTTAGATGGCCGGCACAGCCGGAGGCGCTCGACTCACGAGCGAAACAGCTATGGGCCTGCAATGAGCACGTTATGCGAAATGGTGTATCACTCGAGGCCGAGTATAAAGACATGTCCCGTTCGCATCTCCTCTCCATATCTCTACCCACCACTCTACCGAACTTCCAATCTTCCTCACACCTTGACCCTGCAACTTGACCGAGTCTCCAATCGTTCTCCAAAAAAAAAAATGAAGTGCTCGCTTCTTGTGCTCACTCTGACTGGCTTAGCCGCGGCAAGCCCTCTCCTCGACCCGAACCGGAAATTCTCCAAAGAAGAGCTCGCAGCGGAGTTCGACGTGAAGGATCTGGGCTGCATTGGGCTGCCGGAGGAAATAAATAAGAAGAAGGACTGTAGCAGCAGCGTTGGTCTCAGTCGAAAGCAGGTAAGGCTTTCCCTGTTCGCATTGTCTAGTGAGTGGGCCAAGCAGGATGCTGATATGCAACGCACGGCGATAGTGGGATCTCCTCCAGAAAGGCGAGAAGATCAGCCTCAATGATAGTTTAGATGGCTAAGCTCGGCCGGCTATCAGCGGCCGTCCCACGGAGGATGAGCAAAGCTTGTGCGAGGATCAGGAACTGGAGAACTCTTGCAGGGGATGAAGGACTCCAATCATTCTTGATAAGAGTCCTATCCAGTCCCGGGTCCGAGTTAATGAGTTGATGCATAAATAAACCAGTTGATGGAGTGCATGGTGCTGCCGCCCGCAGGCCGGCCCTTGCTTAGCATTTACCGCCTAGTAAGAAGTAGTAGTGACCAGAGCGACTCGACCCTGACGGAGTGCGATGTCGCGGTTCGCTTTACGTGGCAAGGACCCGCTTAGAAGATGTCATGACGAGCTCGAAACCGTTCAAGTCGCCCGTGGCATCTTTGGGAGCGTTGCACTTGTGCCTGCTGGCGGAACAGAAGATACAAACCCAGGAGGACGATTTCACTTCCCGTCGCCGCAAGAGCGAGAGTATTCCGACTCTTGAACATCTTTCGACCCACTGTTGTGGGCTCATGTTCTGCAAACTTGTTGTACGTATTGTTGCTGCGAAGGCTTGCGTCGTCACACTGAACACCGGCATATACAGTCTCGCATATTAACGAGGCAGGCTAGAGATATAGAAGACACTGGAGTAGCTAGTCTATCCTTGATCAATTACTCTTGCCACGATGTGCAAAGTATCGGTCTTGAAGGTCGTCGGATACTGGGCTGTGCAAAGGTCATGTTCGCAACTCCAGCAATTGAAGCCGCACGTGCTTAGTTCTTGGCATTTGATCGGGGGCACGTGGTCATTCATCCAGCGGGCCGGCAGATTATCCGCTCCGCCCTCCAAGCACGTGCATCTCCTCACCAAGACATTCTCCTTCCCAGAGAAGCAATCGCGTCGATGATCTCGGTCAGCTGTCGATAGTTGCAAATAGAACCTCTTGATCTGTGCCGTCTCTCTCCTGACGCCACTGACCTTTTTTGCTCTCGTCACCTTGCTGCTTCTCCCACCCCCCCCCCCTCTCCGTCCTCTTTTTCCTATGCTTTATAAGTCATGAAGCCGCTTACTTTACTGTAAGAGGAAAGGCGGCGGCGGCGGCATCCCGGCCGCGACCTCGGACAAGCAAACCTCCTCCCTCCATCCGCTCCGCCCTCCATCCTCCTACGCCCTCTCTCCTCCCGCCCAAGCCTACTCCGAGACACGATGACGTCGAACGACGAGCAGGCGGCCGGCTCGGCCCGCGTCGTCGACTCGGACCGCGGTAAGTCGCGGCCCCACCGCCCTTGGCCGTTGGGCTGACGGACCGGACCGGGCGACGAAAAACAGTGTGGACGACGCTCATCACCAACCTCGACTACCTGCCGGGCCTGCTGACGCTGGAGCACTCGCTGCGGCGGCGGGCGCGGTCGCGGTACCCGCTGGTCGCGCTCTACACCGACGGCTTCCCCGAGGCCGGGCGGGCGGCGCTGGCGGCGCGCGGGATCCCGGCGCGGCGCATCCCGTACCTGGTGCCGGCGTCCGGGTCGCGCGACTACGCGCACGACCCGCGCTTCCACGACTGCTGGAGCAAGCTGGCGCCCTTCTCGCTGACCGAGTACGCGCGCGTCGTCCAGCTCGACGCCGACATGCTCGTCCTCGCCAACATGGACGAGCTGATGACGCTCGAGCTCGACCCGCCGCCGCCCGATGATGATGACGCGCCCGATGACGGCGACGGCCGCCGCGTCTTCGCCGCCGGCCACGCCTGCGTCTGCAACCCGCTCCGCAAGCCGCACTACCCGCCCGACTGGGTCCCCGCCCACTGCGCCTTCACCGCCCAGCACGCCGACCCGGACGCGGCCCAGGCCGTCGCCGCCGACCCGGCCGCCGGCCCGCTCGGCTTCATGAACGGCGGCTTGCAGGTCGTCAACCCGTCCGCCCGCCGCTACCGCCAGATCCTCGCCCACATGGAGGCCGACGCCGCCAACATGGACTTCGCCGACCAGTCGCTCCTGTCCGACCTGTACCGCGGCCGCTGGCTGGCCCTGCCCTACGTCTACAACGCCCTCAAGACGATGCGCTGGCCCGGCGTCCACGACCGCATCTGGCGCGACGACCGCGTCAAGAACGTCCACTACATCCTCAGCCCCAAGCCCTGGGACGAGATCGACGACCACGGCAACTGGACCGGCTCCGACGAGTCCCATCGCTGGTGGGTCGACGTCAACCGCGAGCGCAAGGCCGAAGAGCGGGAGCGCGGCATCGCCGACGACGGCTTCTAGCGGGCCTCTCGTTCCTGCGCTTCTTGTTCTTGCATCCTATTTGAATCTACCGCTACAGGGCATCCGACGCTCTCATGCAATGCATCCGCTACCATACATTCGACACGTCCCTTTCGTACCTGCATGGCACGGGCCGTGACAAGCCGGCGAGTCCGACGCAAACATCCAAACTCCATGCAGTACGAAAAAAAAATGACAGACATCAATGTAGAATGAAACTTTCGAGAGTAGAAAAGAGGCCAATAGGGATAGGATTGTAGGAGACTACAGATGCGGGATGAGTCGCCCTCAGACAAGGAAAAAGGGTCGCGCCGCCGTCGGACCACATAGCTTTCCGCGTCATGCAAAAGCCGGCACCATCCAACCCAATTCGTCGCACGCACCGCAGCACCAAGGTAGAGAGAACAAAAACTGATCCGAGCTGACGTTGGCCTTGTCGTCGCCGCTTGGCAGCCCGTCCCGTACGAAGTTCGTCTGGCTTCGCCTCTCAGTGCTTGTATTTCTGGAGCTCGGTCAGAATCGTTATACCGTCTAGAGATGCGGGAGCGGGCGGTATGGGCTGTAAATCTCACCTCGCCGATCCGTCGTCGGTTCTCCGGGTCGATGGTATTGGTCGCGCCCATCAGCGTCTGCCCGATCGCCTTGCTGACTCCCACAGCCGGCCGGAAGATGATGGTCGGCGCTCTCCTCAGCACGGCTCGCGCGGCTCCGCCCGCCGTTCGGCTCTCGATGACCTCGCCCGGAACGGCGATGATGGCGTCGCGTGCCAGGTTGACGTCGCGCGTCAGCGACCGGTATCCACCCCGGATCCCCTGCAACACGCCTGTCGGCTGGTCCGCGTACAGAGAGATCTGCTTCCTGTCCTCGTCGTCGAGAGTCCCGAGGTCCTCGTCCTCGTCGTAATCGCCGCCCCCGCCGACTCCGCCGGAAGCGACCTCTGCCGCTTGTCGTGGCTGGCGTTGGGGCCGCTCCGCGAGCAGCATCTCCTCGGCGCCCTGTAGGGCATACTGCGTGCCGACGGCCAGCTTTGCCCCCAGCTTGACGAGCTCCGTGCCCGTCGTGCGGGCAAAGGCCGCGGCGCCCTTGGAGATGCTGCGGACGACGCGGCCGTCCTTCCGGTACTCCTTGAGCGGAATCTCTACCAAATCTCGGAACCCGCTGCCGATGTTGACGAGGGAGCGGACGGGGGCCAGGCCGGCCACGACGCCCGGCAACTGGTTTCGCCGCACATCGGGCGTCCAGATGTCGTTGAGTGTCTTCCCCAGCCGGTCAAAGCCCGAGACGCCATAGACGATGACGTGGCGCAGCACCATTCGCGCCTCTTCGAGCACGATGAAATTCATGAACTCGGTCGTGTGACCCGACCGCAGGCCGGCGTAGTCGACTCGCTTGGGCTTGAAGTCGAGCTTGACGGGTATGTCGAGGACTTCGGCACGCTGAAGGAAAGGGATGTCGCTAGCGGCCGCCGAAGCCAACGGCAACGATGGCGGCCGAGGCGGTTCTTGCTCGTCCTTGAACTCGAAGAAGCGCGTGATGAAATCCAGGGCGTCTTGGTCCACGTGCAACCTCAGAGGCAGTATCGTGGCGCGCAGGACAATCTCCGAGGCAGCAAGGTCTGGGATCGGCCTCACGTTGAGCAGCTCGAGATGGATCATGTTGGTGCCCATCTCGCGCTCGCCTTGGTCCTGGTCGTAGGTGGCGAATTTCTTCCACGTCGACGTCGGCACATGGTCGAAGATGTCGAGAGTCTGGACCCTCACATCGATGCTGCTGAGCGTTTCCTGGCCGCCACAGCCAACGTGGGCCGCCCCCGCCGCCTCCGGCGGCGGGAACGCGACAATGTCCGCGCTGACGCCGCGAAGCTCAAACGTGATTTTGTGGTGCTTGCTGCGGTGGAGACGGAGTCGGCGGCGGCGGCCGTAGCGACCGAGAGTCGAAGGAGAGTGGTGATGCCGCTGTGCCGTCTTCGTCGTGGTTGTCGTCGCCGTCGCTACCGATTCCGTCTCCGTCACATTTTCGTCATCGTCGTTCAGCCCCTCATTGATGACCCTAGTGAGCTCGCGAGGGTCGCGGTTGAGTGGAACTCCGATGTAGATCGAGTTGAATAGAAAGTCGCCGATCGTCTCTTCCTCCACTTCGTCCTGCTCCTCGTACGACTCCACCCCCCCGGCGCCTCCCAGTTTGGTCTGCTGATGCCGCTGTTTCTGCTGCTGGCGTTCCGTCGCCTTGGCCTCCACATCCTCCACGGCCTTGGCTATGACGTCGCGCGTTCGAGTCCAGTCGTACCCGTCAAAAAGATTCCAGATGACGTGAACGTCCCTGACCGACATCTTGACGGGGCTGGACCGCACGAGAGCGTCGGGTGCCCGATCGTACGTGTTCTTGGCCGAATTCCAAAGCTTGGCCGTTCGGCCCTCCTCGGCGCTCTCTTCGCGGCCATAAAAATTCTCGTGGATCACGAGGTCGTCGCCGCTGTCGCTCACTTGCGATTCGCTTGTGTGGGGTGGAGTGAAACCGGTGAGGAGGACTCCCTCGGCCGTGTCTTGCATCGTCGTTTCGCCCAGAAGTGATGACACCGAAGCTGTCGCATCGAAAAGCTCTTCGCCGTCGAGTTGCTCGTCGTGTATGCGCGAATCGGCGCGAGCCATCAGGCGGCTGCCGCCGACCCCATAGTCCACGTCCGACACGCTTCCGGCCAGCAGTTCCTGTGCGCCGGCAAAGTCGTGGTCGAAGTCATAGTCGCCCTCCGGCTTCCCAAATGCCTCTGCCGAGATGGAGGCGAGAAGGTCCTGAACGGGCACGACCTTCGTCCTGTACTTGTCCTCCTTGCTTGGAGGCGTGGGCGGCTTCAGGGCGTTGACCAGGGCAATGAGGGTCTGGGTGGAGTCGGCACACGTCTCCAGAACCAGCAGATCGTCCCGGAGCTCGACCTCGACCTGTTTCCCATCTTCGACAAGCCCATCTGGCGAGTAAACGGGCCGGACCGTCGCCGTAACGCTGGCGGATGAGATGTAGCAGATGTCTACAAACCCTCTCGCGCACATGTCGGCAACCTCTGAGGACAACGCAGAAGTCGCAGAATGCCGTCTCTGTCGCGGTCTGCTGCCGGGGGATCGTAAGCCAACCGATCTGGACGTCTCTGTCTCTGCGGCATCGTCCGTTAGCAGCAGGGAGGCTTTGTTGATTTGCATGCTTGCCGTCGTCGTGCCGTCTGGTGGGGGCACGGTCGCCTGCACGCGTGCATCCGTCAGCACCAGCACCATCTTGGATGGCAGGCTCAGCGGATTGAGCCCGAGCAGGCAGTCACGCAGCCCGATATCGAAAGCGGCGGGTCTTTCTCGTTGCCCCGTCTGCAGCTCGCCTGTATCACCGTCGGCCTTCGGGGTCTGACATGCCCTGTAGAGTGGCTGGCGAGCATGATCGGCCAGGCTGGCAACGGAGGCCGCCAAGCTGGCCTCGAAATCGTGGGGGCTCGTGAGGTTTTTGTCTAGGCCTAGAAGATCCATCATGGTTGGCACTCGATACTCGGCTCTCAGGCACCGAAGCTTGAGTTTGACTGTCGGCTCCATCTCGTCCCCGATAATCCTGGCCATGATCACCGGCCCCTTGTCCTCAGCCGACGTCGACGGCGTGCCCTGTGGGGAGGATTCCGAACAGACGAGGTCCTCGGTGCCGTTGCGTCGGATGGAGATGGCGCGTATGGCGGCGGCGACGAGCGACGGGACCGAAATATGGGCGACTTCGAAATCGCCAATCTGGCTCTCCAGGACGCCGATCCTACCGCCCACGTTGGATCTCAACATCAGCTTCTGGAGCTTGACCAAGGTAAGGATACCGGGCCGGTCGTCCTCCGGGAGATATTTGGCGGCCACAGTGGTGGAAAGCCTGGCGATCTCTTCTCCTAAATTTGGCAGCGCCGGCGACAGCCGTGGCAGGTTCTCGACCCTTACGTTGACCATTTCGACGGTGATTCTAAGCACCGAGCCCTTGCGCCTCTGCCGTAGCAGAGTCTCGACCATGATCTCACCGCCGTTGTCATCGTCGAACTTGACCTTTGACGGGATGATCAGCTCGAGCAGCTTCTCGAGATCCCTGTCTTCGGGTACCGGTGAGAGCTCGAGACGCAGGCCTCCCACTTCCGCCATGAGGGCTGGAGGCTGATTAGAATCGTATGGGAAGTGGGTGTCCCTGTCGCTGTTCATGTACGGCCCCGAAAAGCGAACGCGGCCGCATGCCGCCCCTATACCCTCATCCCGGCCAACAACTTTGATGGTGTTGGTCTCGGCAACGACACTGCATTCTCCACCCATGACTTGCACCAGAGCGCCCCCGATCCTTAAGTTGATCTTATTCTTGGTTTCCGGATGATGGTGTTCTAGACTGTGACGGCTACGGCGATCCGCGGCGGGAGCTTCAAAGTGAACGACAGGTTTTGACTTGCGCGATGGAACGGAAGCCAGAGACGGTGGCGAGGCCGCGGACTTGACGGCTGGAGAGGAGGCGCCCGGATTCATCGAGGAGCTGCTCATATTCAGGAAGCTGCTCAGCCCCCCGAACCAGCCTATCATCTCATCCAGCCGCTGTAGGTCGAGTTGGACGACGAGCGGAAGCGTCTCTATGTCGGTTTTAGAGAGATCCGTCGACCGTATCATCTTGATGCCAACATCGTGTCCTTCGTCGAGGAAGGTGTCTCTCACAGAGGTGGTCATGGCTCTGCCGCTGTCGAATGAAATGATGTCGCCGTCCGCGTAACCAAAGCGGAACCGCCCGAGGTCAATCTTGGTCACGACCCCCGTCTGGCTTGCCGCGGCGATTGGTCGCTCACTCGAGGCAGTCGAAGAGCTGATCTGCGCGGGAGACACCGATACCTTGAGGTTCTGCAAAGTAGCGTTGAGAAGCACTTCCTCATTGTGGTCGAGTATGAATGCCAGAGGATCAAGGTGGCGTCCGGGCGAGTCCGCAATCCCGCTCGAACGGTTGAGGAAATTGAGCGATATTTCTCGGGCCAGAACTCTGAACGCAAAAGCCCCATTTTCCTCTTTCCCCCGTTGCCGCTGATGAGTGTTCTTGGTGGCGGACGGAGTTGCCCGGTCAACAGCTTTGAGCAGCTTGCCAACTGCCCTGGCTAGCAGAAGCCCAAGCGACGCGTCCAAGCAGATTTTAAGAGGTGAAAGAAGCACTTCCACGGCGTCTCGATCATACGTGGCCGCGGCAACGCCATGTGCTTCCGGTTCCGAGGTGGAGGTACTCAGGACGGCTGCTTCAGGAATATCAGATGTTGGCGCCTGAGTCGGTTTCTCGGCAGGCGGTTGTTGGGGCGACGCAGTAGGATGCACCCGAATATGATTATGGTGAGAGGGTACGTGTATTGACAAGGTTTCCAGTTGTAAAATTTCCTTGACGATTCGCGATTGTCCTCTTGGCGTTGGCACGTCATCCTGAACTCCATAATCCTGGCAAGCTGCGACTGGTGTCCGCTGTGATTCGTGCCACGATCCAGTCGGCCTGGAAGATGCTTCTTCGCCAGCGGTAGACAAATGACTGCTTCCGTCCATCCGGCTGCTCTGTTGGCTCTTGGAGTCGGGCGAAGTCTCGGACTCTTCGCCCCATGTCCCTGGCATCAGGGAGCTTGGGCTGCGCGGTGCTATGGATGGTGCCGGTGTTGGAACCGGGCTGGGTGTCTCATCAGTTTGATGCCCGCACTCCTCTCCTGACTGCGAGAGACGGGGGGCGGGGGCGGTCGATGGCTCAGATTCCGCCGTGGAAAATGCGCTCATGTACATGCTCTCGGCTTCCTCGTGGGTGTACAGGTGCGACTGGGTGAGGTCTTCCACGGGGTGATGGCGCTCCGAAGACGAGGCACTCGACACCTCGTCATCAGCCCCCTCCGGGCGCAGCGGTGTGACTAGGCGCAGAGGAAGTCGACCGTGGTCAAACTCCGAGTGCAAGATTGCCGGTTGGGGTGGCGGTGAATGGTGCTGCTCGTGATGCGATGGCGAACTAATAGATGGGTGAAAATCCGAGTCCTCCCCGGTGGTAGAGATGTTGAGCCCGTCCAGCATTAGCGAGGCCCGAGGCGTAGGGGGGCTCTCGTCTTCGAGGTCGTACGGAATTTCCAAGGCCTCCTCGCTGTCCTGCAAGCGATGCTCGATGGAATCGGGAGACGCGTCTCGGTCGGCGAGACGTTCACGAAAGCTCTCCTGGAGGGAGGCCATGGGCTGCTGCCGGAAGCTTCCACGCGACAGCAGCGACGCGGACTGCTGCGATGGAGCGCTCCGAGTCAGGTGCGGCGAGGAGGATGCGGCGGAATGCGAAGTGGTAGACAGCGAGCGCGAGAGCGAAGTGAAGACATTTGCCTCGGATATGAGATAGGCGCGGACGTTTATGAGCGAGATGTGTCGCTTTCCTTGCTTGGGCACGATTGTCGGTTGGGGTGTAGTCTCAGTCTCCGGGTCGGGTGTCGGCGTCTTTTCGTCGGAGGCGGTGGAGACGGTAGCGGCGGAGGTGACGCCTTCGACCTCGATGCTCCCCAAAGCAATCTGAAAGGAGATGGGCTCGGTGGCGGATGATGATGATGGGGTCGTGTCGACGGCCGAGAGCTCCATATCCAGCTGGAACGTAACGCACTTGATCCTGATCTGGGTGCGGTCCACGACGCCCTGCAAGAAGTCGGCCAAGAAGTTTGGGAGGGACAGGGCCTGTCCGGTACCGAAAGCCTGAGGCTCTTCTTCGGCGCCGTCATCGCTGACGGCGACGGACGCGCCGAGATCCTGCGTCTCGGCAACGAGAGCGTCTTGTAAGCGTTTGCGCTCCGACGTGGGCTGAGTATCGAGAAAGGACTGGGCCAGATCAACGGTGTTGGGTACCACGTTGGCGGCCGTAGGGGAGGCGGGCGCGTCGGCAGTCGTTTCGGTGTGTTCGGCGGCGTCGACCCTGATCTTGACTTGGACGCCATCCACCTCGACCGTTATGGGGCTCGTATAGAAGTCCATAGGGACGGTGACTCGGAGCAGCAGGACCTTGGCCCGGGAGAGCTTGAGGGCAGCGGGAAGCTGTAACAGCTCATCGAGCTTCTGTTGGGGCAGTCGTCAGCAGCGGGAATCAAGGCGTGGCGATGAGGCATCAACGGAAGAGCAAGGAGGAGTATCCGTACCTTGAGCTGGATGCCGACATCGCGGAACTCGAAGACGGTGTTACGGCCGAGGGCAAAGTCGAGGTTATCGATGTCGAGCGCGTCGGCGTCGAGAAGGTCCAGGCGGGAGAGGGCATAGCGCAGCAGCCTCTTGGGCATGCTGGAGCTCCGGAAAGAGGGGAAGAAGGCGGCCATGATGGCGACTCCAGACTCTGGATGCGTATGCGTTGTTCTTTCGGACGATGGAGAGGAGCCTGCAGGCCGGCTGGGGGCCTTTGCGGACAGCAGAGCCGCAGTGCAGGCGCACTATCTCCAGAGTCCTGACCCTCGGCCAGACGGGGGCTCCAAGCTCATCGTGGTCCGAGGAGCCGTGGTAGCATGCGGAGGAGCGCGGGTCGAAGAGCGCGGGTCGAGGAGCGCGGGTCGGGGAGCAGGGGCGAGGGAGGGCGATGGTGATGAGAGTCGGTTCGTGGGCAGGTGATGAAGGACAGTGACAGAGGCGAGGTGCGAGACGGAAGACGGAGGACGAAGATGGTGGGGCGCACAGGTCTGGGGAATCACGAGGCGGCAGTGGGGCCGCACACATGGCCCACAGGCCGGCTGCCAGGCGGCCAGGCTGCCACAGGCTGCTGCCACAGGCCGCCACAGCCCCTGCTAGAGCGCCCTCTGGGCCCTGTCGGACGTCACCAGCAGCGCCCCATGACGGCCCAGAGCCAGACGGGTGGGTACCTAGCGCTACTTTACGCGACCCAAGTACTTCGGCGGTGCCTGCTGTCCTGGGCTGCAGGGCCGGCACCCGTCGGCCTCGGTCCCCCGCGCCGTCGGAGGCCCCAAGTACCTATGTACCTACCTACAGGTACCTACTATCTCTTTACACCGCTGTTGCACCGCCGCACACCGCTGGATGCCCGCTGTGCTGGAGCGCCTGGCGCCGGGCTCAGGGCTGTCTCGGCTGCTTCCAGTGGACGGCCGCCTGCCGGTTCAGCCTACAGGCCCGGTACACCGGCCGTACACCCTCCGTACCCCACTGTACACCAGCCGCACACCAGCCGCACACCACTGTACGGGCCCGGCCACGCTCGACCGACGGAGGCGAGCCGTGCCTTCGCCTCTTCACCTGACCAGCTTCCTCTACCAGACGCCTCGGCGATCCCCTCAGACAAGGTTCGTGCAGCTCGTCCGCCCGCCATCGACCGAGAGCGGCCTCCGTCTAATCAGCGCGCGCGGCCTCGTCCAATGCTGCCAATCGGAATCCAGTCGCCGGCCAGCATCGTGGCCCGGCGCCGCCGGCCAGTCAGAGCCAGTCCGGTCCGTCAGCTTTAAGCCCTCCCCCCCTTTGCGTCCCTTATCAGCGTCCTGCCCGTCCCGTCTCCTCCCTCCCGGCCCTCCTCTTCTCCTCACCTTCATCCTCTCCGTTCGCCGTCGTCGCCCTCCGCAGCTCGTCCGGACGCGTCGTCGTCGTCCTCCGCCATACCATGGATGCTTACTCGATGTGCTCCACCAGCCCCTCGCACCGCAAAAGCTCGAGAATCTACCAAGACCTCAGCTCGGCCCGGCTCGCCAGCCTCTCTGCTCTGGATTGCGACCGCCTCCTTCGCACCATGGATGATGCCTTTGCTCAGGTATTTGCCGTCAGCGTCCTCGCACCCGTTCTGCCTGCAGCTGCCGCGCCACCGCCCGTCTGGACGTGGACGGATCATGCCTGTTGCGAGTCTATCCTGTGCTCCATCGACGCCGCCGAGGCACTCCCCGCTTACGTGTCCCCCCGATGAGCAGTCCAAGGCCGACGGCCCGGCTGCGAAGCCACATGTGGCCGTCATCGGCGCCGGGCTTTCTGGCCTCCGCTGTGCCGACGTCCTGCTGCAGCGCGGCTTCCGCGTCACCATCATCGAGGCCAGGGACCGAGTCGGAGGCCGCCTGCATCAGCAACGCCTCGCCAACGGCCACCTGGCCGACATGGGGCCCAACTGGATCCACGGGACCTCGGACAACCCCATCCTCGACCTGGCCCGACAGACAAAGACTGCCGTGAGCCGCTGGGACGCCAATTCTCACCTCTTCGACGAGTCCGGCGCCTTGTTCCCGGCCGATGAGGCCGACAAGTACGCTAACGTCATGTGGGACATCATACAGGACGCCTTCAGGCATTCCAACAAGTCCAGCATCGACATCCATAGCGCCAGGAGCTTAGCCGACTTCTTCCTCGACCAGGTGGCCCAGAGGTTTCCGGAAGGCGAGCCCGGCTTTGAGCGGAAAAGGAGCATCGTCCTGCAGATGTCCGACATGTGGGGCTCCTTCATCGGCAGCCCGACAAGCCGCCAAAGCCTCAAGTTCTTCTGGCTCGAGGAGTGCATTGAAGGAGGCAAGCCATGACCCGCCATGCCCGCCACCGTCCCAAGATGTCGCCCCTTTCCACTTCCTCCTCCTCCTCTTCTTGTCCCCTCTCCTCTCCTCCCCACTCCCCATGCCTCCCTCTCGGCTTTCTCGCAGGGACGAGGAGGAGGGGGCAGACTTGGCTTCGGGAATCAGGACCATGGCACGCTAACACGTACAACGCCCTCTCCTGCCTCGGTCAGAGAACCTGTTTTGTGCCGGCACTTACAACAAGATCCTGGAGGTTGTCGCACAGCCGGCGCTCGCTGCGGCTGACATTCTATTCAACACCAAGGTGCAGAGCATATCTTCCCGTCCGGGACGCGGAGGCGAATCGGTACGAGTCCAGGTTGTCAGACAGGGTGCTGATAAGCCGTCGATATTATCATTCGACCAAGTCGTCGTCACCTGCCCGCTCGGCTGGCTGAAGCGAAACCTTGATGCCTTTGAGCCGCCTCTGACTCCGCGCCTGGTCCGAGCCATCGAATCCATCGGCTACGGCTGTCTCGAAAAGGCAAGACCGGCGTCCCTTGTCATTGGAGTCCGGGTCTTGGTCATTGTCCCGCTGACGTGACTGATGTTCCGCGCTTCCCCGCTCAGGTCTATATCAGCTTTCCCAAGGCCTTCTGGCTTGCGGACGGGGAGGGCTGTCGCAAGGTTCAGGGATTCATCCAGTGGCTTTCGCCGGATTACGCCGCCCACTCGAATCCCAACCGATGGAACCAAGAAGCTGTCGAGCTGGCCAGCCTCGCGCCCGAGTCGGCCCATCCAACGCTGCTCTTTTACATCTTCGGAGACCAGTCTAGGCACCTGACGGCCTCGGTGGCCGAGTTGAAAGATCAAGCCCACCGGAACCGGTTTTTGTGCGACTTTTTCAAGCCGTATTACTCGCGGTTACCACAGTACTCGGAGACATCGGACGACTGCCAGCCCTCGGGCTGCCTGGCCACCGAGTGGGTGCGCGACGAGTTTGCCGGGTTCGGATCCTACAGCAACTTCCAGGTCGGCCTAGAAGAGGGCGACGAGGACATCAAGGCAATGAGAGAAGGCCTTCCGGATCGCCGGGTCTGGTTCGCGGGCGAGCACACAGCGCCCTTTGTGGCTCTGGGAACTGCCACGGGGGCCTACTGGAGCGGCGAGTCGGTGGGCAGGCGGATAGCCGATTCCTACGGGCAGTCACGGGGCCACGGGAGAGCCGAGTAGGCTGCTACTTCTCCTCCCTCGTTAGACTCTAGAATGCCCAGCGGATGGTCATGTACTCGGACGGCTTGGGTAACCGACACTTTTCCTCACGAAGCACACCACCCTTCACATGCAAACTGCGGGACTCTCTGCTACCGTGAAGTAAGTATTAAAGGACCCCTTGGATCCATGGCCGGGCAACTTTGCACGCTTATGAACATATTTTGCACTCCTACCGTATATTTCAACATTGTATAACACAAAGACTCTCTCTCACTGTGGGGCCATTAGTAATTAGAGACTATCTTAAGTTCAAATATACGATATATCGGAGCGAGTCTGTTTGAGATGCTACAGCAGACAAAGCTTCAGCAGCTGGGTAGGCACCGCAGACACGAATCCGTTAACCTTGCAGAGGAACCATGCTCAAAGGCCTCATTTTACTCGTGTTCCTTTCAAGACGCAGTGTAAGCTCTAAGCCGGTTTCGTTTGTAACCTCGGCTAAGTGTTGCCGTAAGATGACCTGCTCGACTTGATGTGTCTCAATATCAGCTTTAATTCGGCTACGACGCGGCCCAGTTACAAGCCAACCATCAGCCCGGAGCACAGTTTAAGCTCTCGTATAAATCAAGATGACTTCGATCTTTATTAAGCGATTCGGTGTGTTCCTTTGCACACCACAACGTGCCTGCCATCCAGGGCTCTATTTATATGAGCAACGCACCCAGTGCTGCCATAGCTACACGTCCTTTGCCGTATGTTGGTCTGCCTCTAATATCCTGTGAGAAGCACGAACGGCAAGTTACCAAGCTTTTTTTTTTTCTCCGCAATGAATCTCGTACAGATCCTCGTCTTTCTCTGGTCTGCCGTGCCTGTGCTAGCGGACTACGGGCAGACCTCTCGCTGCTATGTGGCGGAGGACGGGCCGACTAATAATTTCTTGGGAAACTTCCTGAAGAACGGATCGAGCTGCATAACGGAGGGCAAAGAAAATATCTTGGCTTGTCTAGACAAGAAACTAGATCGAGACGCGGTACCGCTCCTTTCTCCTCTTATCGACGTCATCCGAAGATGGGAGCGCTATTACGGCATTGAGATGCACAAGGCTTTTGCCGACGTCGGGAGGTCAAACGACCCGAACGACTGGAATGCATGGTCCAGGGATCGTGATTGGAACGTCTGGGAGAGACTGCATACCCATTGGGCCGAAACGGGCTGGCTCTGCTTCTACGACCATAACCCCCGACTATCGAATACCTTGCAGCCACGAGACGCCGGCTTGCTCACCCTCTTCTTCTCGGACAAGAACGGTCTCCGGTCGCCTATATTGAAATCCGGGAGGATCTGGCGCTTCGACCCAAAATACCACCCCTGCGCGGCGACTCTGCACGCCGATCGAGTACGTCAGATCAAGATCGTCAGCCGACTCGCAGACAATGTGAAGAACTGGGGAGCATCGTCCTGGCAGACAGCTCAGGAAGCTCAATTATATCGCGACACCTACTCCACCGATCCTTTCCTCCAGGCGGTCATTACCGGTTGGTTCGCCAAAGACTACACCTGTCCCGCCGGCTTGGAATGTCAGAGCGAGCCCGGGGATGGAAAGATATGGCTGCCGAGGAACGGCATGAACTACCTGAATCGGCTCGCGAAAAGATTGATCAGCATAAAGGAGACATGTATTGTGCTTCACGGTCCGCTTCCCCCGAGCAGTATTTCCGCGAACACGTTATACGTAGCTGTCAATGGCACAGAGTGGGCGTGAGCTATGGAGTCGAGGTGAGGAGGCTTGTTCCCCGGGGAAGCCAGTTGCCGGGGTTCGACAAAGGCGAGAGAGGGTGGCTGTATTGGTGTTTGAGGCGATCGCAGTTAAATGTACGTTTGCCAAACATGGATACGGGAGTAGTTCGCCTCCTGTCTCCCGGTGGTTTTTGTAGACTTTGATTGCCTTTTGGTTTATGCTCCTCTACATGTAGACTCATGTTCTTGTTTGTGTGCCTCCCATGGATGCAAACCGCAGGCTCACAAGTCTGATTGACAGTACACGTATTGATGGTGCATCTACAACGGGTTCATACAGACGAGAGAAGAATGATGCAAAGATGAAACGCGACCATGATGCCAAAAGCCTGAAGCATAAGAAGGGACTTTTCAGAAATACCAAAGATATCAAGACGGTCCGACTAATACATAGGTGCAGAGCTTGCCATGATTCTCAAATTCAAAAGGAGACGACCAGACTCGAAGCGAAAAATAGGAAAGACACTAAAGCAACATGTACATGACGTGTAATTGATAAAGCATACCCATAATCTGTCTGACAAGCTTTTCATAACTGCACCTCAGACTTGGATACAAAATGACATCATGAACCTACAAACGTCAAAGCCGGCTCACTTTCATTCGTATCCCATTCCTTCCCTGAGAAGCACCTCTTGCAGACCGGCTCGTAATCGTTTGCCGTAATCTCGACGAAGCCATCCTTTACAGTCCCGCACTTTGGCCCATCGGGAAATATTCCAGGCGGATAATAGGACACGGCAACGGTATGGTTCGCGCCTTTGCTTAAGTCGCCGTCCCGACAATTCGCGCGAAGTTCTTTCATAGACCCCTGTAGATGTACCAGTTCTTCGACGCAAGGCGAGCCCGGGAGGATTTCTTCGTTGCAGATTCGGTATTGCTCGTTGTCGTGCCGGACGGCCCATATGTCCTGGAACTCACGCGGCGATATTTTGGGGGGTGCCGGGCGTTTTTGTCCACGGATGGGCCGCTTTGCGAGAGCACAGCCGGCGAGAAACGTACAGACAAACCTTCCGAACCTCATAGTGAAAAGCTATCTGGGTTCCTAAAATAAGCAGGAGGAGCTTCGGTGTGATATAAACAGAATTCACGATGGGCTTGAATAACAAAATATCGAATAGCTTATTCAAACGGTTTGGCAACCGTCAAGGCCGAACTCCCTTTTATATCCTGGTCAGGCGATAGCTGGGTGTTATACTGACCATGGCGTCTTCCACTGTCCTTCCATATTTGGTTTATTGGCATTGAGCAGCTGTCCGTTGACGGGGCTAATCATGAAGGCTATCTGTCTTATTGATTCACGTACAACACGGCGCGGCTCAAGATCCGATATCCAGATGACTCTGCTGTAACGACTTGAAAGCCGATGGCTTCTACGCGAAGCAGGATGTCATCCGTATGCTATCCCAGGGTAACATTACAGCTATACTGTTCGCTTTGCCCAGCTCATTTTCCTATCACTTCCAAAGCTGTTGTGCTTGATACGGGAGACGTGCATCGGCCGGTGTATTATTGGACTACTTATGACATCAAACTTCCAGGTATCAAAGCTTCTCTTGAGTTTGGCCCGACCCAGGCGTCTATGAGTGAGCGGCTACATTCTTCAACTCAACTCAGTCAGAACGAGGTTGCCATCGGCGTACTTAAAGTTCACGTCTCTATACGAATGGCACGACCTTTATATACATGCACGGCCGCTGTTTCGGCTGCTACCATGGAAGGTCATCGACTCAATCCGGCGTCAAGTCTTCTCCACTCACCGTATATCACCGTAGCTACCCAGTCAGAGTATGGCGCACCTTTATTGTGGGATCTTCGTATCGGTATAAATGGCAAACCTGGGTATGGTACGCCCGCGATGGCCTTATCACGAGGTCTCTGTGGCCGCTACCACGACACGACATGTGTCCTACGTAACCATCTCTCTTGTTACCTTTCACTGCTGCCGCCATGTCTTGCCTGGCGACCTCGCGAGCAGCATCTCGTCTTCTCTAGGGGTGTCGAGCACCTGACTGCACTCCTGTTTTGGTTGGCAACCACACTGTACTTGACGATGTAGACTTTTCATAGCGCCACCTGCTGCGCAGCGTTACGACATGTCCGAGTTCATCATCTATCCGCGAAGCAGTTCCGACGACGCTTGTTGCATTCGATCAGTAAACGTGAAAGGGTAAAGGCATAAGGGGTACGAGAGGCAAAGGCACACGACTTAATGGGTAAGTACGAAGTGGTGGTGAAAGTACGAGAGTTAAAGGCACGAGAACGAAAGGCGTGCGGTACATAGTCTACGGGGTGACGTTTTTATATTGATTGGGCAAGTTTTGCACTCAACTTCTTACCCTACCCACGATGCAACCGTGTGCCTAACCCTTGGCCTTGAGGCCTCGTCAAGCTGATACGGTAGACGGGTCTTTATGGGGTAAATTTGAAGCCGCCCTGCCGCGTGGAGAAGAAGTCGTCGGGATCGTATTTCTGATGAATGGCCTTGAGCCTCTGATAGTTGTCCTCGCCGTAGCTCTGCAGCACCTTCTGGTCGGCCATGGCGTCGTTCATGAAGAGGGGGTTATAGCTGCGAATCCGAAGGGCATCAGCAGCCGGTTTGGTCTGGACGGGAGCGTTTCGTGGGATATACGGCGGTGATAACGCAGGCTACACGGCAGGAGAGGGGATACACGCACCTGAGAAAGCTCAAGTCGCCCTCGGCGTAGTTGGTCGGGGCGATGCCGGCGTACTTGTTCTCGTGGATGGCGCGGGCCGAGTCGATGGTGTCCCGGAAGAAGGACGGGCACTTGGTGTCGCACAGCGGGTTCGCCCAGGCCATGTCGTACTCCATCCAGACCCGGTCGCCGTGCTCCGGCACGAGGCCGAGGGCGTTGCCGCCGCCGGCGTCGAGGGAGGCCTGGACGAGGGCACGGGACAGCGGCTGGGGCGCGTAGGTCAGCAGGCGGAGGTCGAGGACGTCGGCCCGGGCGCCGGCGGCGGTGGCGGCGGCGATGTGACGGAAGTGGTCGGCCAGGAAGGCGGTCATGGGCGGCAGCGGCATGTTGGGGAACGTGCCGGTGCGGATCTGGAAGCGCAGGCCCTTGTAGTCGCCGCCGAGGGCCTCGCTCGTCAGGGCGGCGTACGTCTTGGTCGCGGTGCCGGAGGTGAGGTGAGGGATGGCGTCGAAGGCGTCGAAGGCGCCGTCGGCCGGCTCGCGGCCGTCGTAGAAGAAGAAGAAGAAGGCGAAGGGCAGGTTGAGGCCGAGGCCGGCGAGGAAGTTGAAGTTGGGGATCAGGGCCGCGCGCGGATGCCGGCCGTTGGCGGCCGTGAAGTTGGACACGGCCGACAGCAGGGCCGCGTGCTGGTCGGCCGCGTAGGTCCGGATGCCGCCCCAGACGCGGCCGCCGTCGCCGACGTCGTGCGTCCGCAGCGTCATGCGCGTCACCACGGCGAACTGGTTGCCGCCGCCGCGCAGGGCGAGGAACAGGTCCGGGTGCGACGTCCGGCTGGCCGTCACGACCGTGCCGTCCGCCAGCACGCACTCGAAGCTGACCACGTTGTCGCAGGCGAGGCCCTGGGCCCGGACGTGTGAGCGACGGGATCCACGGGCCCGGACCGGCGCGGGGGACCCACGGAGGCCGGGGCCGAGCCGGGAAAGCAACTTACATGCTGCGCCGACAGGTACGAGAGGCCGCCGCCGAGGAGAAATCCGACGACGCCGACGTCGCCCAGACGGCCGCCGACGGCCGTCTTGCCCAGCGGCTGCAGCGCGGCGTAGACGTCCTCCCACTTGCAGCCGGGCCCGACGTCGACGGTGGTGCCGTCCGGGGCCGGGACGACGAAGCGCGCGCGCGGCCGGAACGCCAGCAGCACGCCGCCGGCCGCGCTCGAGAAGCCGAGGTTGGCGTTGTGGCCGCCGGACTTGAGGGCGAACGGCAC
>NJEV01000393.1:0-21053 GCA_002591385.1 Cordyceps sp. RAO-2017
GGACGAGGGAGGCGGCGCGAGCAGGCGGCGCAGCATCTGCAGGTCGCACACGTGCACGATGAGCGGGTTGTCCGACGGCCGGCCCTTGGCGGCGTAGATGCCCCTGACGGCGGCGCTCCGCGTCGCGTCCGCGCCGAGCCCGTAGACCGTCTCCGTCGGGAACGCGACGGGCGACGAGCCCGCCCGCAGCAGCCTCGCCGCCGGCTCCAGCGCCGCCACCGCCTCCCCGGCCTCTGGGCCGATGCGCCACTCCTCCAGCCTGGCCAGGCCCGATCCGGGGCCGAAGCGGCCCAGGCCGTCCCCGCCGCCCGCGGCGACGGCCGCCACTCGCGTCTCCATGGCGGGCGCCGCGACCGCGCGAGACACCGGCGCAGGCGTCAGTCGTCGGCACAAGAACGGACGCGCCAATGTCGGTCCGAGCCGGCCTCGTCGGTCGGCGGCGTCACGCTTCGGATTTTTGTCTTTTAACTTTTCTCCCTGAAGATGTAATGCCGGTCCTCCTCTTGGTTTCGTATAAAGGCAGGCGAGGAGAAAAGAGTGGGCGGCCGGGTGATGTAAACTGGAATCGTGATCGTGATCTTGCTCTCTGCTTTGAGGCCGACGTCGGTCAACTTTTTTTCTCCCATGGGAGTCAGTCAGAGGTGAGAGTGCTGGGTACCTTGGTGGGTATTTTGTACCTGCCTATTCGTACCTACGCTCTGCTACCAATCCACTTCCAAAGTATCGGGTACTAGGTACTTCGCTCAGCCTCTACCACAGTAGCGAGCAGCCAGGCGATCTGCCACTTACACGCTTGGACGTTACGCTTCCGCGAGCCTCTCTCGTCACCACCTCATACGCTCTATTCCCATTTCTGATGTCTTGCTTCTCCTGTTCCTCTCATATTGCCATCGGACTGGGAAGCTGGCGCTGCGGCCCATGAGCAGTGACGGTTCGCCGTGCCCCCGACCAACAAGGTAGAGAGGCACAAGCATCCGCTGCTGTCGGACTCGTGCTCGTTGCCTCTCGAGATCCCGTGCTTTCCCCTCTCTGTTGGGATTCCAGGGCTCGTTCTCTCTCCCTCTCTTCAACCTCGCCCCCTCTCCCGCTTACGTCGTCCGGATGGCCACGCTGCCGGTCCAACAGCCAAGCGGCCTCATGCCCCGACCAGGTTCCGTGCTTTTCTTCGCTCCTCTTCCGTCAGGATCCACTCGATGCCTCCGTCTCCTTCCTGTGTGACGAGCTCCTCCCACTCGTCGTCTTCCATGTTGGCCACCATCAGCAGCTGCGTCACCCTGGCGAATGCGTCTCGGACGCCGTAGTCTCCCCTCGAGACGATGTCCACGATGCCCGCAAAGTCTCTCTCGATGCGGACCGCGCCGAACGCCGCCATCTTGCCGCTGTAGCTGAGCATTCTCTTCTCCAGCACCCTCGAGAGGTACCGCGCCGTCATCTCCAGGAGGACGCTGTACGTCTTCGCCGTCATCAGTCGCGCGATCGGCTTCATCAGCTGGTCCCAGCCGTGCTCGAATCGACGGCAGACCTGCTTCATCACGTCCTCCTCGGACTCCTCGTTCTGCTGCGCCATGTCGATGAGCTCGTCCTCCGACAGTGTATAGTCGGCGTCGCGGAACGTCTCGCTCAGGACGGGGCGCAGGCGGAGCTTGACGACTTGGTTGAAGAGGACCTGGATGCCCTCGTTCAGCAGCTCGCTGGACTTTGCGATAAACCTCGACTCCAGTGACAGCAGCGCGCTGGCCACGAACACAACGTCCCGCTCGAACGGAAAGGAGCTCTTCAGGGGCTCCTGAAGCGTCACGCCGCTCGACTGCCCCTGGTCCTCGATGGTGATCCGGCCGCCGATGATTCTGCTGAGATACTGGTTGGCCATGTCAAGGCTGTTGATGAGCACGATGAACTGAATGATCTTGTCCTCGGGCGGGAATCCGCCCTGGACCACGGGCTTGGGGTACGACTCGTCGCGCATCTTGCGCTGTATCATGCCGATGAAGTCCGAGCCCAGCACGCGGCCGATGGTGGGCAGCACGGACGCGAGGGCGTCCCTCTGCGCCGTCGTCAGGGACCGGTGGATCACGGTATCGGTGATGTACATGACGTCGTCGACCGCCAAGACGATGTACGGAGCGTTCCCCTCCGGCTGCTTGTTCATGTTCAGAGAGAGCCCTCTCGGGTACTCGTCGAGCTGGAAAGACTTCTCCACCGAGCGGCGGAAGAAGAAGGTTGTCATGACGTTGTACGGCGTCGTCAGTTTGCTCGACGTTTTGCGGTACAGGTTCGACTTGACCAACAGATCAGCCATGACGAGAGGGCTGTGCTCGGTATCCTTGGCGGCCGGTCGTCAGCTTGCGGTATTGGCCGCGCGGCAGACATCACTCACCATGCACTTGCCCGAGAGGAAGCGCGTGTACAGGGACCAGCGGCCGAGCATGACGGCGATCTCGTTCAGCAGGCCGTCCACCTCCTTCATGTTGACGCCTTCGTCTTCGCTGTTCCGGACATTGCTCCCGGCTCCGACCGCGGGCGAGCTCCCGCGGGGCGTGCCCCCTCGCGCAGGCTGGGGGAGGAAGCTCTGGACGAGAAAGGAGAAGGGATAGCTTTTGACGTCGGTCAGCTTCCTGTCGACGCCTCGATCGTCGCTCCACGTGTCGAGGATGATGCCGCCCTGGACGTCCGCCTCGGCCTGCAGCCTCTCGATGACGCGCACCATCTTGCCCGGGCCGTAGTGGCGCTGGATCAAGGCCCCGTGGCCATCGACAATCTGCGCAATGTGTTCAAAGAGCTTCGTCAGGGCATTGGCGTAGAAGAAGCCCTCTCTCCGCGTCTGGCCGCCGACGCCGTCCTTGAGCGTCGCGCGGGCCGTGCCGGCCACGCCCTGGCAGACATATCTGCCGTAGACGTCCAGCCCCACGTCGGCCCGCCCGATGAGGGGGAAGAGCTTGAAAAAGCGCGTGACCTTCGTGCCGTCGCCGTCGCCGGCGGCCTTCTCGAACTCGCGCAGGAAAAGGCCGCACAGACTCTCCCTCGCGTTCTCCAGCGTCACCCACGGCGCGTCCGGAACCTCGACGCTGGGCACGATGCTGGCGGCGAAGGCGCCTCTCGCGATCTCCTCGGGGATCTTGCTGGCGCGCGACAGGTAGCCGGCGGCGGCCTCCCAGTCCTGCGGGGCGCCCATAGAGCCGACGACACCGTTGACGCACGCCTTGAGTTCCGCGACCTGCTCGACAACCCCGAGCGTCTCCTCCACCCTGCTCTTCTCCAGGTCCAGCTCCTTGACCCTGTCGCTGAGGCGCCCGGCCGTCTCGGCGGCCGACGCGAGCATCTCGCTGCCTATGGACCTGGCGGCGATGACCTGCGCGCCCAGCCCGGCCCGCAACAGGTCCAGCCGGCCCAGGTCGCGGGAGAGGTCCGCCTGCGAGGCCACCAGGGCGCCGAGCTTCGCCTGTATCGCCGACTCTTGTTCGTGCAAGGCAGCCAGCGCAGCTCGCATCTCGTCCTCGTTGCTGGCATCTTGGAAGCTGGGCGCGGCAGGCTTTAGATCGAGCTCCTGCTTGCCGGACCGGCTGAGGGCGCAATTCTGGGGCGGAGACATTGGCGCACGGGACAAGGAAGCTTAGCCGGGAGGCGCATAGCTGTGTAGACGGAGAAGCTCGGGCTTATGTCGAGCAGGACGGATGAAGCCTGGGGGCGTGAAGAGGCGGTTTTTTTTTTTTGCGTCCTGGGCTGTACGAATAGGCTGTTGTAGCCACATCGTAAGTTCGATAAGAGGTCAGAGTGAACTTGCGGTTGCGGGCAGGAAGTATCAAGTACTTTCTACTTCCTCATTCGAAACTGCGGAGCCCTTTCCCGTGTACCCTGCAGCCTACCTACCCTGCACCGGGTTCGGCCGATCGAGCGACGAACAGCCTCGTGTATTAAGACTCAAACCCATCGCCAGCGCCATCCAGACCGCCCATCCATCTCGTCTCTCGTGAGCCGCTCCCTCTTACCTCTACCCTGCGGTTTAGTAGGAAAGCTATACAAAATTGGAAGAAGAAAAATTACAGAGCACGCCACCCGCGCTCGCTGTAAGCCCATGGCTTGCTCATACAAACTGAGCCAAGACCCCCAGGCGGAAAAGCGTCGACCGCATTTTCGTTCCCTCATACCGCCGTGCTATAGCCGCTCCCTAGCCGCCTCTTTCCGTACTTGAGATATTTGCGCAACTCGTCTGCCCAGAAGACGGTGCTGCACAGCACGGTCAATCGCATCAGGTCGCCCAGTCCGATGGCCTCGGTCTGGAAGACCTCCTGCAGCCAGGGGAGGTAGATGACGAGCAGCTGGCACAGCACGCTGAGCGAGACTGCCCAGTTGAACAGATTGTTGGCGAACAGGCCAACTTCTCCCCGGAACACCGATTTGGACTCGGATCGACAGCTGAGCGCGTTGAACATGTCAAAGAAGACGAAGCAGGTAAATGTCATGGTCGTGTCCCGACGAGTGACCTCGCCGTCTGCGAGCATCTCGTGGCTGTAGACGAGCATGGTGCCAATCATGATGATGGAAGCCGACGTCAGAACGCGCGTGAGAACTGCTCTGGTGAGCACGGGGTCGTTGCGCTTCCGCGGCGGCCGGTTCATCACATCCGGATCGACCCGTTCCACCCCCAGAGACTGTGCGGGGGGACCATCCATGATAATGTCTGGGAGTGAAAAATCAGCACTGCGCCGTCTCGCCCCGCCCTCGCTCGACTAGACTTACTGATCCAAAGGATTTGCATAGCGTTCAAGGGCGTCTTGAACCCGAAGCAGGTGCAGAGAAAGACGAGCGACAAGCTCGCGGCGCTCGTGCTGAGCTGAAACGTCAGGAAATTTTGAATGTTGTTGAAGATGCCCTTGCCCTCTCCCACGGCTCGCAGGATGGTGGAGAAATCGTCATCCGTCAGGATCATGTCGGACGCCTCCTTGGCCACGTCGGTCCCATGACGACCCATCGAGATGCCAATATCTGCCTTCTTGAGCGCTGGAGCGTCGTTGACGCCATCGCCCGTCATGGCCACAATGTCTCCACGAGACTGCAGGGCCCTGATGATCTTGAGCTTGTGATCCGGGTTGGTCCGGGCGAAAATGGTCGTATGCTGCATGGCCTGCGCGAGTTCTTCCTCGGACATCTCGTCCACCTCGTCCCCCTTGAGCACTGGCTTGACCGTCGTCTGGCTCGCCGAGTGGGTGCTCGGTGTCGCGATGCTCAGTCCGAGTTGCTTGCCGATGGCAAGCGCCGTCGACTCGGCGTCTCCCGTGATCATGATGACCTTGACGCCGCCCCTCATCAGCTTCCTGATGGATCGTCCGACGCCTGGACGCGGCGGATCACTCATCCCGACCAAGCCGGCAAAAGTAAGGTCCTTGTACGCTTCGTCTGGCATCTGGCAAGGGGAACCTGCCCGGGGCTCTGGGCCGGGGGTGCTGGTCCGGGGCCCTCCGGATGCCGGCCGAGCCTTGGCGGACCGCGAAACGGGGCCGCTGGCGAATGCGAGTACCCGGAGGCCCTTGGCGGCTACGACCTCTGCCGCCTCGAGCGCTTCCTGACGCCGAGCCGAATCGAGCACGAATTCCCTGCCGTCCTTGTCAAGGTAGGAATCGCACGCGGCAAGAACCTTTTCGATGGAGCCTTTCATGTACGCGAAGTCCTTGTCGCCCCTGGCATCGGACCCGATCGTCACCCCCATCCACTTGCGCTCCGAACTAAACGGCGTCTCACTGATTCGAGGGCCGAGAGACTCTCGAACGTCGTGTTCCTTGAACTTGTCGATTAGGTCCAGCATCGCGACGTCGGTCGGCTGTCCGACCCATCTAGAATAAGGCGCTGCCTGGTCGCGGCCAAGGGTAGACGATAAGACTGCCGTCGCAGCGACTCCGTTTTCCGAGTAGCTTCGGGCAAGCCGCGCATTATTGGCAATGTTGCCGATGCGCAGGATCCGCATCGGCGCCTGGCTGAGCTTGGCTTCGACGGCCTCGGCATCCGACGCGATGTCGACAACCTCGCCGGCGCCGAAGTACCACATCTCGGAGGTGGCCATGTGGTTGGTAGTAAGAGTACCTGTGCGGGGAGAAGAATGAGTGCTACATTCACAATACCTCTCTGGGACTGGGGCGAGACGTGCCTGTCTTGTCGGTGCAGACCACGTTCACGGAACCGAGCGTCTCGACCTTTGGCATTCTGCGCACAATAGCATTAAGTCGGGCCATTCGATGCACGCCGAGAGCCAGCGTCACCGTGACGATGATGGGCAAACCCTCTGGGATCGCAGCGACGGCCAGCGAGATGGAGATGGTGAATATCTCGAGCAACCTCTTGCCCTGCAGCCAGCCGACGATGGAGATGAGAGCAATGAAGGCAAAGGAGGCTTTGCTGAGCTGGGATCCGAGATCGTCCATGGAGAGCTGGAGTGGCGAACGGGGGCTCTCGGTGCCGGAGACGCTGGTAGCAATTGTCCCGAAATGGGTGTTGCCGCCCGTGGCGAAGACAATGCCCTGGCCGTGGCCGGATTTGACCAGCGTGCCCATGTATGCGATGTTGTTGGCATCGCTGCCCCCCTCCGGCTCGAGGTCGTGGCCCGGCGCCAGGGAATGCTGTCGCGGGAGTTGGACGTGGCTGATGCCGAGCGCATTGACCCGCCGCGATCGCGATTCGGTCGTGATCCGGACCGGCTCCGTCTCGCCGGTCAGATTCGAGGCATCAATGGTAAGATCCGAGGCCTTTGTCACGCGAATGTCGGCCGGAATGCGGTCGCCCGTGGCGAACAGGACCAGATCACCGGGCACGAGCTGGCCGGCCATGACCTTGGCCGAGGCGGCGTCGAGAGCGGCTTCTGTCGGGGTCTGGGCTCCGGGCCCGCCATCCTGACCCGGCTCCTCCTTGACGGCCGGGGGCCAGGTAGGTGACTTTTGCAGGGCAGACGGTTTGCCGGCTCCGCCACGTACCAGATGAGCATAGTTGGGCACGAGATGATTGAGGGCCTCGATAGACCTCTCGGATCGGTATTCCTGAACGAAGCCAACGGTGACGACGATGGTGACGGCGACGGTGATACTGACGGCATCGTCCATATTGCCCAGCAACAGCGAGGCGGCGGCAGAGACGAGCAGAAGCATGATGAGGGGCTCCTGGAACTGCTTGACGAAACGAAGCCACAGGGGCTCGGGCGGTTCGTGTGGTATTTCGTTGGGTCCGTACTCGCCAAGTCGGGTGAGGGCCTCGGTCGGGGCCAGGCCCTGGGTCAGCGAGGTCCGCAGCTCTGCCGCCGCTTCGCTGGGCGTCATGTAGGAATACTCGTCAGCTACGCTCTGGGCGAGCGTTAGCGAGCGGCACCCAGGAGGGAATCGAAGGCGGGACTCCTCACCCGGGCATGCGCCGAAGAGCTCCGGACATGTCGAGGCCGGACGGGCGACCTCTCGGCCGTGGGGGACTCTGGCGAGATGCCTGCAATGACGGGCAGGTTCGACATTGGGAGCAGCGACTCGTCGGCCGAGCCGTGGCTCCCCTTCCAAGGCAGTTGCATCGTGGCGAGCTCGGAGTCGATGGACGGATGCAGGAAGGGCGCGAGGATCACCGGCCGAGCGAGGAGCGCACGCGCTGGGTCATGAGGCGCGGCGGCTGGCAGAGGCTGGCAGAGAAGCTTGGGATGCTCATGCGGCACGAAGCCGAAGAGGCTCAGGGATGGACGACGGGCGAGGGCAGGGAGGACGAGGCTGAGGAAAGGAGTCGTGGTGCACAGGGATGCAGAAAGGTGGCATATCCGTGCGTCGCACAGGTAAAAAGTACAGCCAACAACAATAAGGTTGCGGCATCCCGATGGGGGCCCCAGCGCCGGCGCTGTCTGCCGGGAGGTACAGTGGCTGTACCTCGGCCAGCTCCATGGGTGGGTGCCTGGGGGCCGTGTCTCAGCGATCTACAGGTGCCCAGACAGCCTGGAAACGACCCAGATTCAAGCGCAGCCTACCTAGTACAGTACTAGACAGCGCCGGGGAGATGGATCCATCGATGGATATCAGATGGACCACTGAAGGTCTGCAGGTCAGGTACCCATCGCTTCGCTCTGCTGTGTTCTGCCGGCCCGCCGCCTGCCGGTACATGAGCTGAATTGGTGGCTTGAGCCAGTGGTCGCGCAGCCGGCCATGATGACTGATTTCTCGATGTTGAAGCCACACCCTTAGCCAGCGCCTTTTCCTCGCCGCGAAGCAACTCCAGTCGGTAACTGAAGGTGAGGAGGGATGTCGGGTGGGTCAGGCACGGCGCCAGTCGACGATTTGCGCTTGATGCCACGAGGGTCGTGCAATTACCGGCCTGGATCCTCCGTCGTGCCGTGTCCTGCTATACTGTACTTTATATACACTGTACATAGCATGTATGTACACATGAGATCACCATAATCTGATAACTCATAACGTATTACAGTTATATAAAACAATCGAGTGGTGGACGGACATAACGGGATGGGGGGCGATACATCTGAAAAGTCCGAAGGAGCAGAGGGCCTCTCCTGTCATGTCTAATGTGTATGTATGTATGTATGAAGATGCAGTACTTTTGCTTCTTAGCTAACAGGCACACGAGACGCCGAGATGACTCGGCGTGGTCAAGGCAGAAAAATCAATGACTGATGATGTTCCTACCTTTCTTCGTCGCCTTTCTTGGTCTCGGCAGCAGGTCTACTGCATCATGAGGCTACACGTAAATGAAGTACTGCATACACTTACATCGCGGCAAGTAGGTAGGCAGGTAGCCACGAAGCAGGTACCGACTTGCCGTAGGGTCCTCGCCGAGGTTGTAGCGGCTGCCGAGTCGGCGCGTATCTCTGTACTTGAGCCCGTGATGCGCTCGGCTCGGATCACGGGGGGCGACAAATCTTGCGCCGCGACAGAGACACAGAGACTCGTCGGCCGCGGGCCAAGCGGTGCGTAGAGAAAAAAAAATGAACTGCCTGTCGTCCTCCTTTTTCTGCCCTCGTGAGCCGTTGGCTTGGGGCGCGATGACGGGCATTTCTCGTGTCGCGCCACACGGGCGCCGACATGTGGCTTAAAAAAAAAGTTGTCGCCGGCGCCGCGTGCAGCCAGCCAGTGAGCGGCCGGCGGACGGAAACAGTGGAGCGGAAAACAATTACTAAGGCACTTGTGATAGCGGCTACATCCTTGTAGCGGGTACATGGCATGCAGACACGATATACTTTCAAGTACTTCCGTACCTCGCGCTACGGCGGATGGATTCAGCCACTGAGACCTTGGCCCCTCCCACTCCCCTCCCCCCCAGCCACGCCATTTAGTCACCCAAGGCGGTGCTCTTCGCAGCGGCAGCCGTGTGGAAAAGACAGAGGGAAGAGAGAAAGGGTCAACGACCTGCTCCCCTCCGTCAAGGCCTAAACTTGCAGTTCGCATCATCGCCCATCGCCCGCGCCCACCATCCGCGCCCATCGCCGCTGTCGACGTCGGCCGCCGCCGCCTGCGCGCAGACAGCAGACAGACTCGCCTCTGCCCATTGCTTTTTTCTTTTGCTCTCTCTGCTTCATGAGCCCGCGCTGCCCTTCTCGGCGCGTGGACCTGCCCTGACACGGTTCGGAGCGCTTGTTTACCCGCCCGAAGACGCGCACCCCTTGTCCGTGTTTACTCGCCTCCATCCATTCGCTTGACGCTCGCCCTCCGCCTCACATCCCCCCCCCCCCCCCCCCCCCCGGGCCCGGCCTCGGTCGCCTCGCCGATTATCCGCCGTCGCTCCGCCTTGCTTCGCCTTGCTTCGCTCAGCTCTGGCGTGCCCGCCGCCGCCATTGCATCATGTTCTACTCGGAGACTCTGCTCAACAAGAGCGGGCCGCTCGCCCGCGTCTGGCTCTCCGCCAACCTCGAGCGCAAGCTGTCCAAGAATCATATTCTGCAGTCCAATGTCACCGACAGCGTCGAGGCCATCATCACCCCTAACCAGGCGCCCATGGCCCTGCGCCTCAGCAGTCAGCTGCTATTGGGCGTCGTCCGCATATACCAACGGAAGACGCGTTACCTGCTTGACGACTGCAATGAGGCCATGATGAAGATCAAAATGGTCCGTCACATGCCCCTTCCCCCTTCGCCTCCCTCCCCTTCCAGCCGGCCGTCGCGCTGCGCCGGGCTTCCTTACTGATACCCTTCCCTCAGGCCTTCCGGTCCAGCGGTAACAACGACATGGCCGCCAACCTGCAAATGCCCAACCGCGAGGCCCTGCTGCTTCCGGACAAGATCACGCCCTATGACAACCTCGAGCTCCCCCCACCCCCCGACGCCTCCTGGCTTCTGTCGCAGGTCGACGAGGTGACGGCGACGCCCATCGGTCGCAAAGGACGCGTCAGCAACCGAGACATCAATTTGCAAGAGGATTTCGACAACAGCCAGTTTCTACAGGGCAGCAACGGTCTGGACGAGGATGCCCTGGCCCCCATGGACGACCTTGAGCTTGAACTCGACTTTGGCCTCGATATGGATGGCGGCCCCAGCCAGAGCATCGAAATGGGTCGAGACGCGCCCGCCCCACGCGACATTGAAGACGACGTCTTTAGCGAGCCCGACATCGCGGCGCGTCCCGAGCCCGAAGCTGCCGCCAAGGACGACCCTCGCCCGCTCGACCTGGGCGATGACGCCGTCCGCATCGCCGACGGAGAAGGCGACATCCAGATGGGCGACGACGACTTTGGCTTCAACCCGGGCGATCAGTCCGCCATGCCCGACATGCCCGACATGCCCGGTCCCGGCCCCGCCCCCGGCCCCGATCCCGCCGACTTTGCCCGCGAGAGAATATCCGAGTCCCCGCTATCCGACATTGACGAGGCCTTTGCGCGCGAAGTCGAGGCCGAGTACATCAGCCACTATCAAACCGACCTGTACGAGCCACAGGAGGATGCCGACCAGACCCTGGTCCGGCGACCGGCCCAACGCCCCAAGAAGCAGAAGATCATGGTGCCCGACAGCGAAATTGCCCTGTCGAGTAGCCACATCAAGCAGCAGCAGGCCGACCGGCAAAACATCATCAAGCCGGCCACCTTCCTTCCCCGCGACCCCTTCTTACTGGCCCTCATGGACATGCAAAGAAACGGCGGCTTCGTCTCGTCCATCATGATGGAGGGCCGGAGCTCGGCCTGGGCTCCCGAGCTGCGCGGCATGCTGTCCCTCAACTCGGTTCGGGGCATGAGCGAGCTCAAGCGAAAGCGAGACAGCGGCATCGCCGACGTCGAGAGCGACCAGGGCGCCGTCAAGTCGCCGCGCCTCGAGCTGGGCGACGAAACCGAGTTTGGTTTCGACGGCGACGGCTTGGGCAACCAGAGCGCGGCTGCGGACGGCACCGTCCTGGAGATACCTGCCGATGACGACGATCATCACGGTGGGGAGGCAAGCAGCCCGATGCCCGCATTCGACGAGACCACGGCGCCGCTGGTGCACCCTGCCGACAGCGGACCCGTCTCCATCGGGACGAAGCATGCCGTCCATATCCTGCGCGATCTCTTCGGACCCGAGGCCGCCACCAACGACGAGAAGAGAAAGAAGACGTCGGTGGTTTTCCAGAACCTGCTACCGGAGAAGCGGACGACCAAGGCGGAAGCGACCAAGATGTTCTTCGAGTGCCTCGTCCTGGCCACCAAAGACGCCATCAAGGTCGAGCAGGGCCCCGAGCTGGGGGCCCCCATCCGGGTCAGGGGCAAGCGCGGCCTCTGGGGAGACTGGGCCGAGCGCGAGGCCGGCGGCGAGATTTCGGACCAGAACGAGCCCGAGCCCGCGGCGGTCAGCGCGCCGGCCGTTGCCGTCGAGGCCTAACATTGCCTGCCGGTGCGGCGACGGGGATGTTTGTCATGGTAAATGCGATGTTGGCGGTCGGCAAGAAGGCCCCGAGTTGGCTCTTGTACAATACTGGATTCGTGCATTGTTAAGCATTGACTTGCTGGACCGCGCAGAGGCGTTGTTGGCGTTGGCGGGCAGGGAGATACCATTGATCGCTCGGGGGCACACTGATCTGGGAAATCACAAAGAGGGCAGAAGGGAAAGGTGATGTGAGGGGTTTCGTTCAAAGGGGGACCACTCGGTGATGTCGGGGAGGGGGAGCTGGGGGAAGCCGGGGAAGAAAACGAGGGAGGCTCGGCTCGGACCGGTGCCTGGTGTTGAGCTTTGGTCGACTGAAAGAATCGAGCCCCGTGAAGCTGCCTTCCGTGGGTGGACACATGGGAAGGGGATGGCGGACTAGGGCCGGCCTGTGTCTCTTCATTGCCTGATTATCGGAGGACTAGTCTTTTTGTACTTGAGAGCGTGACGAAGTGAGGCATGGGTATGGAGTTGTGGCAGACACCGGCCATGATGCATAAGTGATGTTCCTTGACACGAGCTGTATGAGGATGCGGGCAGCGCGACACAAACCCGAGCGACGTGGAGGATCGTCACCACACTGTCCAGCTCTGGTGTTTCGATGGCCCTGCTGTTCCCTGGGCAGCCCGGCTGATTTCGCGCAACTACGGCGCCCCAGCCTCTCGTGCAGCCTGCCGTGAAGCCTGTTGTGCGGTCGAGGACGAAGGATGGAGCGCTGCGCCGTGCCATCAGCGACGTCCGGGCATCTTCTCCTTTCCTATTCTCGAGCCGCAGACAGGGTCGCGACCCATCTGATCATTCGGTCGAACGCGGGCCGAGCCACCTCACTTGGTCGGAACAGTCGCACGCCAGGAGCAGTGAAGTCACATTCAGAAGGTAGTAAATAGATACATACCTAGACATGACAGTAGGTGCGTCAAAACGGGCATCGATTGTCCCAAAGCGAACGCATACAGATATGCACACGTAGTACCAAGATATCAAGACGCTCTTCTGATGCCCTGCCCGCGCAACGCCCGTACTGTTCCAATGCATCAGAAAGCGTACTGTACGCCTGGCTTCGTGGGCTCTCAAGATACCGTGCTTGAATCGCCGCGCACAGTGTCGCTGCCGAACTTACCTAAGGTGGTTGGCTGTTGAATCGCGCGTCTGGAGCATGATGGCATTTGCGAAAGCAGGCACCCACCCAGGCGTGGCCTCCCCCGAGCCGCAACACGTCTCCAACCGTAGGCAAGCCGGACTACGAACGTCTATCTATTCACGCCTCTGTCCGCCGAGAACCCGACTCCGTTCGCCGTTCGCGACGGCGTCTCTCCTCCTCCTCTCTACGAGCAGCAGCTGAAGGCGCCTCTCTCGCTCTTCTCTGTCTCCGTACCAAAAAAACAACAACAACAACAACAACAACAACAACAACAAGAAAAAACACCGCGAGTCGCAAGGGCCATGCCTCCTCCGTCGCCGCTCGCCATCTGCACCGGCTCCGTCCAGCGCCTGCTCAAGGAAGAGGCGTCGTACCACGCCGAGCTGGCGGAGCAAGAGGCGCAGGTCAAGCTCCTCGAGGCCGAGGTCGCGAGCGGCGGCCAGGCCAGCGACGACGGCAACGCCGACTTCATGCTGAAGCAGCAGGTACAAACGCCACCCCGACTCGCCGCGTCCATGATTTCTTTTTCTATCTTCTTCTTCTTCTTCTTCTTCTTCTTCGTTTTTTCTTCTTGCTTGCTTCTTGCCGCTTCTTTCGCTCGGATCGTTGCTGACCGTCGTCGGCTTGTAGCGAACCGCTGTGGAGCAGACCAAGGCCGTCTTCGGCCCGCTGAAGAAGCGGCTGGACGAGGCGGTGGCCGCGCTCGAGGACCAGGTCGCCGCGAGCGAGGAGACGGGAACGCACGCGGCCGACCTCGAACAAGCAAAGTCGACGCTGCAAAAGGCGAAGGCGGCATGATGAGACGAAGCAAAGCACCTACATGAATGGGGTCCCTTGGCGCTGAGATTCATTGATTCCCACGCATTGCTCAAGGCCAAGGACGCTTGGCACCACCACTCACGCATGGATTTGGGAGAAACGGGAGTCACATTATTGGGAGGCAGGCAGGCTCGCTCGTCGTGGTATCATTCGGTGCGATAAGAGCAAGAAGAAGAAAAAGGGGGGGACAGTGCTAGACGCCTGCCGGCCGCTATCCGTCAACCTCCATGCTGTCCTCGGCATTTCCCGACCGGACCTTGGCCGTAGATTCCTCTGCCGCCTCGTGGTCGTCGCTTTCCCCCGTCTCCCCCTCTGACCGCCCGCCGTCGTCGACCATGTCCACGTCGTCCACCGCGCCGTCTTCCGCGGCCGGCTCCGGACCGTCGGCTAGTAGACCGCTGTCTTTAGACAGGCCAGATCTTGCCCGCACCTTGTCGGGGCCCGGCGAGCCGGCCGAGGGTGTCCCCCCGCCGAGGGGCGAGCCCGGCCGTGGTGTCTCGCCGGCGCTCTCGGCCGCCTTGGGCTGGATGTCGAGGTCGGGGTGGGGGGTCGCCTGCTCGCTCGTCAAGGGCCGGGGGGTTTGGCTCTCCTTGTCGGGCTCCGCGTCGTCTTCGCCGCCCTCGTTCATGCCCTCGCGCCGGTCGACCTCCTCCTTCTCGTCTCGGATCTGCCGCCGCAGCATCATGCCCTCCTCCATGATCCGGTTGAACTGGTCCCGGCGCTCCTTCCACGTCTCGCCATACGTCTCTCTCTCCCGCTCCAGCTCCTTGCACTCGTCCTCCAGCTTGGCCAGGTTGACCACCTGATCCTCGCGCGGCCGTAGCAGCCGGTTGGACGTGATCTTCTCAGCTAGCTCGTCAAACTTCTTGCGCTGCGCCAGCGTCGCGCGCGCGCTCTCGAGCTGCTCCCGCAGCCGGCCGTTGTTGGCCCGCACCGCCTGGCATTCGGCGAGGATGCGCTGCTGGTCGGCCGCGTAGCGCTCGCGCTCGCGCCGGTTCGCGTCGTGGAGGAACTGGAAGCGCGCGATGCTGCTGTCGAAGGCGGCGAAGTCGTGTGTGAGGTCGACCTGCAGCGACTCGCTGTTGATGAGCAGAGCCGAGGGCTGCGCGCCGTCGTGCCCCCCGGCCGCTTTGGACACGGCAGAGGATACCGAGGTGAGCCGTTTCGTTATCCGCTTGAACGGCTTCTCCTCAACATTGAGCAGGCGCGTCTTGTGCAGGTCCGACTCGGTCCTGTCGTCAAGGAGGTCCCACGAAGCCATCTTGACGAGGCTCTGCAAGGCTGTGAGACCGGCCCAGCCACGGCGAGGTGTCGAAAGAAGATACCGTTCTAGAGTCTCTCGGTGCGTCGGATCGAGAAGCGCGTAGATTGGAAAGGGAGGTCGGCTCGGTGAGCTTCGCAGTGGCTGGCCGCTGGATTCGATGCCGTGCTGTTATTGAGTTATTCACAACAGGCGTTTCTGATTGTTCTGGACAGCCGCTGACTGCTGGCCGCTGATTGGTGGTCCGTGCGTCACTGAGTACACTGCCTCCCAGATGACTAATTGTTTGCCTTCCGCCCGTTTCCAGCCGTCCTGCCAAGCGCGCGCCTCCTTTTCCTCCGCCTCGAACCATTCGCGAGCCTCGAACCATCAATCTCTCTCAACCATCAGCTTTTTTTCCCACGTCTTCCAACTTCAGAGACTTGGTAGGCGCCACGAGGGAACATGCCAGACGAAGAAAAAGAGCTTCTGGCCCGCATCGGGCAGCTTGCTGGTATGTCTCGTCCTAGCGAGTCTTTGCGCTCCCGTCGCCGACGTCACTCGGCAGCCGAAACTGACGCGCTTTGTCTAGGCCAAATCAATCGGCACAAGAGCCAGCAGGCAGGCATCGCGGCTGGAAACCATCCAGCTCCGTACCGACGTTCGTACGCCGCGCCTGCAACAGTAGTCGCGCGACTGACGGTCGTTCCCGGCCCAGACAACGCCTACAGGCACGCGAGCGCTCCGTATCCGCGCGCCGGGTACAGAGGCGGGCGCGCGCCCGTGGCCCACCGGCACCGCACTCTCCAGCTAAATGCCGCCAAGCCTGGCCCCGAGTCGAGCGGGGCCGACAGTGATACCCCCGGCGGAGGCAGTAACTGGGTGTCGCGAACGGATCGTCACCGCCAGCTCATCAACGCCGACATCTACGAAAAGGAGTCGCAGAACCGATCCAAGGCCATCGAGGAGAGCCGCCAGCGAAAGCTCAAACATCAGAAATTCCGAGAAAAGACGCGGCTGAATGATTTCCTCAAGCGCCAAGCCGCTGCCTCTGTTGCCCAAACTGACTCTGCCGTTGGCGAGGGTAGGAACGAGATCATGATTAACGGCATGCGTTTTCGCGTAATGGATGGCGGCAAGAAGCTTGTCAAAGTAATCGGTACGTTTCTTTCTTCTTCTTTCCCCCTCCGTGATCCCTCGGGAGGAGGAAGCGGTCGGAGGGGATATCAAACAAATCCCCCAGAGGGCTAACGGATTTTCAGACGACCTCCAATCGCCCCCGTCGACGCCCAAGAGCGTCACGGTTGCCGGCATCACCTTTCACAGAACAAAGTCTGGCAATCTCGTTGCAAACCGCGTTGTTCAAGACCACCGGTATGTCCCATGGCCCAGGCCGGGCACCTGGCTGACGAAGGGTAGTCGATCGGGCGTGGTCAAGAAAAAGAACGAGTTGTGCAGAATCTTCTCAACGACGGGTAAATATCATCACACTTTAGAGCTTGGGACCGGGCGGTGCCCCCCCCTGACAGCCGGCGACGTATGCCGGGCGGACCGAGGACGCAGCTGACGTGGATTACAGGTTCCTGCCCCAAGGGCCCGACGTGCCGATATCTACATGACCCTGCCAAGGTAGCCGTGTGTCGAGACTTCCTCAAGGAAGGGAGGTGCGCCGACGGCGAGTCGTGCGACATGTCCCATGAGTTGAACCCGGAACGCGTCCCCAACTGCGTGCATTATGCGAAAGGCAACTGTGCCAAGCCTGACTGCCCATATACTCACTCCAAGGCCGTCCCAGGTGCCCCGGTCTGCGAGGCGTTTGGCTTCCGCGGCTACTGTGAAAGGGGAGCCGACTGCACCGAGCGGCACGTCTTTGAGTGCCCTGACTTTAGCAATACGGGCAGCTGTAAGATCAAGGGCTGTAAGCTTCCGCACCGCGAGAGGGCAAGCGTCCTGCGGCTACGCGGCAAGTCGGGTGAGCCCGAGGGAGACGTGTCGAGCGGCGACGACGCCGACTCGGACGACGTCGACTCGGACGACGTGGCCGAGCTCATCGAGGCCGAGTCAGACGACTCGGATGTCGATGAAGGCAGCAACAAAGATTTCCTGCCTGTCTAGATGCGCCGTCCGTCCTTTGCCCCTGCGAAGATGTCTGATGTCTTATCACGGGATTGACCGCAGCACATTTAGCACGGATGGGGAGGAACAATGGAGGAAAGAGAGACGAATGACAGAATGAGAGCAAAAACGAGAAGAAATAAAAATTCAATAAATAAGGGCTAATAGTGGTGAGAAAGAAGAAGAAAGAAAGAAAGAACAAGGGAGGGAGTCAAGACAAGAACGGAGAGGGAGAGAGGGAGAGAGGGAGAAAGGAAGAAATGAAGGCGGTGGCATCGATGCATAGCCCAGGCGTTTGGCGTTGACTCTGGCCCCAAAGTGGGAGAACAGAGAGTGTGCCGTCGTTGGGATTGCCGGATAGCCGATGGGCGCCGGGCGCCCTCGTCTCCCCTTTGACTGTCATTTCCCAACATGCCGAAGCGTGATTTGAGCGAAGCCGCGGTGAAGGTGAGGAAGAGGAAGGGTGAATGCGAAGGAGAGGAGTGGAAGCGAGTTATCGTGAAGCAGTAGCCTCTTATTTAGCACAAGAGAAGATGATGCCATGGCTCGCCGCCCTTGGTCCACTTGTCCCTGTCATGGTGACGCCTCACGCCGGCCAGGTGTTTGGCGAAGATGGGAGAAGGCGGCTTTCGACTCGCTTGTTTTGTCCCATGGCGTGGAGGACTGGGTTGAAGACAGAGAGGTCGGAGGGAGAGAAGAAAGAAACAAGGCCGGTGCCGGATTGGGTATAAGTCGTAGTTGGCAACGACGGCGCATGACTAGCAGCTCCGAATTACCGTCAATCTGCCCCTCCCTAGCCGTTCCAACACAAAACTCTCCTGGTAGAAGAAGGCTGACCAAAGAGGCGAGAAGAGACAGAGCGATTGATTGTTGACGGGATCAAAAGTAGCGTGGCCAAGGTAAGCGGCGAGACAATGGCGCCTTCCGGCCGAATGCGCCGTGGTGCCTTCCTGCTTCGCTGCTTCGCAGCTTCTCTGACCAACCACAGCCAGGTCCGACCTCTCCTTCCGTCTCTCGCTCCTGCCCCCCCGCGGCCCCCGAAAGACGGCCGAGGAGGCGAGGCCTTGACTTTTGTCGCCGTCGACCTCGACTTTTGTCGGCCTCGACTTTGTCTGGCCCATCGCCTTGTCCGTCCGTCGCGGCGACAGACAGGGACAGCCGAGACACGACAGGGGGATGGCTGTGGAGGGCGTCGAGAAGCCGCTGTTGCCGTTGGATCGCAGGACAGGAAGAGCGCGCACTGCCGCCGCCGCCGCCGCCGCCGCCGCCGCCTCCGCCTCCGCCCCCTCGACCGAAGCCCCCTTGGGCCCTTGGGCCGCCTCCTTGGTTCCCTTTGGCGATCCGGCGCGCACGACACTGGGCTGACGGTCGCCCGACGCGAGGCGGCGAGCTGAAAGGATTCCTCCCGTTGGCGCGCTTGGCAGCGGGGTGCACGAGATAGGATAAAGAACTGCCGCCCCCGTTCTCCCTGCCATCATCGCCTGCGGCTGCCGCGAGACGGCGAGGTCGACAGACAGTCGGGCAGCGAAGGGGAAACGAATCAAGGTTGGCCAGCCGTTGCGACCTTTGACCTGGGATACGAATACGAATCACCATCATTCTTCACCTCTTGCTCCTCCGCCATGGGTCTCCGCGACCTTTTGAGGAAGAGGGACGAGCTGGGCGAGGGGCCGGCCGAGGAGGAGGCCATGCACAAGATCAACGGGCCCGAGTTCACCTTCATCCGGTCCGACTCGACGTCGCAGGAGGTGCTGCACCCCCCGGGCCAGGGCCTGCTCCCCTCGGCCGCCTCGACGCCCGGCAACCGGTCCCCGCGACGCAGCGTCGACGTCTTCCGCTCCCGCAGCGCATCCGTCTCGTCGTCGTCCCAGGCCAGCCGCCAGTCGACGCCGACGACCAAGCGCCGCCTCTCGCAGCGCCTGCACCTCACCCGCCGGCCCGAGTCGTCGGAGAACGTGCCCGACGACCTGCCCGTCATCGTCCTGCCCGCCGACGCCCGCGACGGCGACGGCGCCGAGTCGCAGTGGGAGAGGCGCGCCACCATGCTGGCCGGCCAGAACGGCCGCGCCCGCAGCCGGTCCCTGTCGCCGGCCCCGACCGAGGCCGCGCATGATCCCCGGGCACGGGGACAGGCGCGGGCGCAGCCCCCCCCGGCGCTGTCGTTGTCTCCGGCGCTGTCGTTGTCGCCGGCGCTGTCGCTGTCCCCGGCGCCGGCGCCGGCGGGGCCGCCGTCGCCGCGCGTGTCGTCGCGCGAGATCGACAGCGACATCCAGGAGGCCATCCGCCTGCACGAGGCCGGCCAGCTGGAGAGGTCGACGATCGCCTTTGCCAGACTGGCCGACCCCCGGGGGGCTAACAACCCGCTGAGCCAGGTCCTCTACGGCCTCGCCCTGAGGTGGGTTCCCCGCAGCGTCGGCCGTGCCGCACGACAACGTGCATGCTGACCTCTCCCTCCAGACACGGATGGGGCTGCACGCCCGACCCCGAGGCAGCCGTGCGCTACCTGTCGGCGGCCGCGTCCAATGCCGCCGCCGTCGAGCAGATGGCCCTCCAGGCCGGCCTCAAGAAGGGCGGCGCCGCCAAGGGGGAGCTGGTCCTGGCCATCTTCGAGCTGGCCAACTGCTTCCGCCATGGCTGGGGCATCCCCAAGGACCCCATCGCGGCAAAGCAGGTACGTTGCACGCACACAACACCTACGGCGGCGATAGGAGGAGGCCCGTCGGCCCAGACACACACACACAGAGAGAAAAAGAGAGAGAGAGAGGGTGTGTGCTGATGCCGTGGCCCGGTTCTTCTTCTTTATTTTTAGTACTACGAGACGGCAGCCAATCTCGGCGACACGGGTGAGTGGCCCCTTTCCAGTCCGGCCAATCTTGAGCGTCCTTTTTTTTTTCTGGCCGACGGGACAGAGGCTGAGCAGCGCGACAGACGCCATGAACGAGGCTGCCTGGTGCTACCTCGAGGGCTTCGGGTGCAAGAAGGACAAGGTAAGCTGCCCAACCGCACGTCACGCCCTCGCACGCACAGCCCCCCCCCCGCGCGCGGCCGTCGGCCGGCCTGTGTGACAGGCGGACGACTGGGCAAGAGGGCCGGCTGAGGGCACGGGGTTGCATTGGGTTGGGCATCAAGGGAGGGCCATCTATCGAGACGGCCGGCCCCCACGGCCAAGCTGCACCCCCCCGCCCATCACATGAGGCTGATGTCATGCCTCCCGCACAGTTTGCAGCAGCGCGCTACTATCGCCTGGCCGAGAAGGCCGGCAGCAAGACGCTGGGCAATTCGTGGTACGTCCCGTCCCCCGCACCATCGGCCGTTCCCGGCCATTCCCCCGCGCTCGCTCTCGAGACAGGCAGACAGGCGGCTGGCTGACGTCGGGCCGGGCAGGATCTGGAAAGACAAGTACGACCCGGCCGCGGCGGAGGGCAGCAGCAGCAGGCGATGACGACGACGACGACGACGACGATGGGCTCGGGTCACGAGAGGGTGTACTTGGTATACAGACAGACAGACAGACAGACAGACAGACAGACCTATGATGTACATACTCCCAAGAATGACAGCCGCCTCGATCCAAAGCGGCCGCCATCGCCCTCCACCCAGACCCCCCTCCCTTCAGCGCATGACGCAACGCACGACGCAAAGCAAAGCCCCAAAACGCAGGCCGCGGCGCCCGCCCGCGAACCATTCCATGGCCTTGCCTGCCGAAGCGTCGCGATCCCGTCAGTCGGACGACGTGAAACCGGCCCGTCTCAGGACAGGGGGGGGGGCCAGAGCAAGAAGAAAAGGTATGGAAGGGGGGAAGGGGGGGGAGGGAGCGGGTGGGAAGAGAAGGGACGCACTCACCCATACACACATACATACACACGCATACACACACACGCACACATACA
>NJEV01000394.1:5045-21003 GCA_002591385.1 Cordyceps sp. RAO-2017
ACGGAAAAAAAAACAAAAAAAAAGTGGCCGTGGCTTGCGCGGCAGGGAGAGGGAGCCGGCTGACGAGGCGGTCGGGGATAGATGTTTCTGGGCCGGGGGCGTCTCACGCGTGTACATTATCTGCCGAGGTGTCATGGGGAGGGTGCCGTCGTGCCCTTTCCCGGGGCAGCCGACCGCCTTCATCGTTTCACAAGCAGGGGCGCGCGGGGGAGGGAAACCAGGCACGCCGTCGGCGCGCAGGGCGCCGGCTCGGGACGCATAGAAGACTGCCGGCTGCTCTGCAAGCGCGCGTGCCGTCCGTGGCCGTGCTCCGTGTGCGTAGGGCATGGTGTAGAGGTGCGGCGCAAGACGCACAATGGGGGTATTGATTCCGCACGGCTACCAGGTATCATCTGCGCGGACGGCCCAGCCCGCTACTTCCCACCCGTCCTCGCTCCATCTCTTCTTCCTCCCGTGACGTGTTTGCTTTTGGGGGTTAAATTTATGTTTGCGCTTCAACTTGTCCGACGCCGGCCGGCCGTGGTATCACCTCCCCTTCTAAACGGACAGAAAACTAACCTCCCCCTCTCCTTTTGGCGTCGCGGCCTTGGGAGATGATGGTCGCTCGCCGCCTTCGCTGTCCATGCGCTGCGGCAGAAAAGGGGACAGGGACGGGCAGCGGGCGAGCTCAAGGTCAAAAGCAGGCTACATGACGACGCACTCCCGCTCGGGCTGCGAGCCGTTGGCCTTGTGCTTGGACTTGTCCTTGGGCTTGCTGCCCTTGCGCTTCGAGGGCGGCGGCGGCGCGGGCGTCGTCGGCTGGGCCGCCGCCCTCTCCCCGTCGAGGAGGGGAGACTCGGGCGTGCGGCCGAAGAGGTCGGGGCTGGCGGCGGCGGCGACGGAGCCGGCGGCGGCGGGGCCCGGGACCGAGATGGTCAGGCCGTTGGGGTCCGCCAGCGGCTCCTTGCTGGCCTTCATGAGCCCGCCCAGGCGCGTCATGGAGAAGCTGAGGCGGCCCTCGCCCGACTGGCTAGCCGGCCGGCTCTGGCGCCCCAGGGCGAAGCGCGACGCGGCCCGCGACAGCCGCGAGGCCGCCGGCTCGTCGCTGGGGTTCATGACCGGCGAGGTGGCGTCGGGCGTGACGGCCGGCGTCGCGGCCCCGGAGTCGGTGAAGGTGACGCTCTGGCGGCGCGACTCGCTGGGCGTCGACGCCGAGTTCAGCCCCATCCACGGCTTGTCGGCGCTGGCGTGGTAGCTGTTGGGCGGCCGGTCGGCCTCGAGAGACAGCCTGATGCTGGGCGGCTTGCTGCGGGTCGGCACGTCCGCGGCCGGCGCGTCGTCGCGCTGGCGCGAGGGCCGCCGGCCGCCTCCGTTGAACTCCCCGTCGCACAGCGATCCCGACGACGCCATGTCGAAGCTCGTCTTGGACTCGTTGTACGAGGGCGGCCCGGTCTCGGTGCCCTCGGTCGACGGACACGTCATGTCGACCATGGGCACGACCTGGTAGAAGAGCAGGTACGGCATCTCGTCCTTCAACGACTGCTTGATGTCGTCGACGAAGACAACGCGGTTCTCGACCTCGAGGTCGTCGAACCGCACCCACTGGGCCTCTTCGTAGTCGGGCGGCGGGTCGAAGTCGTGCCTTCGATTGTCGGTCAACAGCTTGGGCGCGACGCGGGCAAAGGCGATGTAGTGGCCGCTTTGGAGAGAGTCGCCGCGGTGGCAGACGACGGACTGCAGCACCAGCTTGTACTCGGTGCTCAGCCCGTTCTCCTCCTCGAGCTCCGGTCCGCTGGCAAGCATGAAATGCGGCAGGCGCAAGCTGTCGGGAATGTCGATGAAGGTATTTAGTCGATGGGGTTGCCCCGACTGGGCCATGGCGTACCGCTTGAGGCATATGCCGACGATTGGCCTCTGGTCGAAGTTCATAGCCACCTCGATGTCGTTTTCGGGTTCGCGATTCGTGAGCGCGTGCCAGGCTAGACGGGTGGTCGGTCAGAAAGACGGAGGTGTAGGAGAAGGAGAACGGCCTTGAGGCGTGTTGTACTCACGTATCAGTCGGAAGAACTGCCAGGCCGGGATGGTGACGGCCTTTACTACGCTCGAGCCCTTTCGCCTGGCCCTCGGTAAGGTTGCGACGTCTCCCGTCGGGCGGCCCTTCTCGTCGATCAGGACCCGCCGTATGACGCTGGCAGATTTCTCTCGGTTTGCAGGGCGTGCTTGGGAGCTGCCTGCCTCGTCGTGCTCCTCGCCGGTCGGGACACCGTTCTCTTCGGGGGCGTGGATCGTCTGGATCGTCGCATTCGATAGGGCCGAGTTGGTCCGTTCCATCGGGTCGCCCGTCGGCAAGTGAGAGGGCGAGGCAGTCATCGGTGATGTGGTGATGGGCGGGGGTGCGATGGATGTGGGGGTCGCGGCGTCGTCGTTTCGAATGAGTCGAACGGTGCTCCGATGGGAGAGGGGTGGGCGTTCGGAAGGATTCGCGTCATCGGCGGTCGACTTCCTGGCCACCTCGCTGTCTCGAAGGACGTCGACGCGGGCGTTGAAGTACTCCTCCAAGCAGTCCTCGAGCTTGACGCCCTTGCCTTGGGGATCGGGCGGGACGGCCAGGTTGAGCAGCCGCTCGTAGACGACCTTGTGGTCGTCCTTGTCCTTCTTGCCCTGGTGGAACAGGTCGACCTGCAGGGAGAGCAGGGGGAGCTGCAGCGTCTCGGTGAGAAAGGCGAAGGCCTCGGAGGTGTCCTGCTGCTCCAGCAGGCGGGCGTCAGGCCAGCCGCAGTCGCCCAGGGCGTCCTGCACAAGCTTGGTCTGGTGTGCGTCAGCCAAGGTCGGGGTCGGCCCGGACGGGCGTCTTACCAAGTCGGAGTGGATCAGCTTGCCGGAGCGCAGCATGTTGACCCAGACGCGGAGGAGGTTGACGAGCTTGGACCTCGGGTCGTCGAGGGGGAAGTCGTTTTTGAGCATGCACTCGAAGGCGTCCAGCTTGGCAAACATGGCAAACAGCAGGGCGTCGAGATAGCAGGTGACGCCTTCTCGGTTCTCGGCGCCTCGCAGGCTGACGCTGGGGTCGTAGGAGACGACGATGCCGGCCTGGGCCTTTTGTTCTATGTCGATGAACTGGGCGGCCCGGTCGGGGTCGCCGTCGGCAAACTTGGTGGCCATGATGTCTCGCATGTGGTCGATGGAAACGGAGGTGATGTCGAGCTCGTCGAGGCGTCGTTGGATCTCTTCGATCTGAGGAGGGGCCGAAAGACGGCGGCGGTCAGCGAGGCTACTTGCGAGGACGGATTCGGGTGAGAGGGAAGGGCGAGGGAGAGGGAGAGGGAAAGGTAGAGACTTTGGAAGAGGCTCTGGAGAGGCTGAGGGAGAGGCCTTGGACAGGCTTGGGAGAGAGGCTTTGGAGAGGCTGTCGGAGAGGCGGGGGCGGAGCGAACCTTTGTCTCTTGAAGATCCTTGTCGAGCTCATGCTTGGCCGCGTTCTTTGTATTGTCCATCTTGAACATGGCCCTAAATGCCTCTGCGGAGAGCGGGCGGGCCTGGAGCGACGGGTTAGCCGCTCGCGATTTTAAACTTTTGGCGAAGGGGAATGCGACGAGTCGATTCGTCGGCCGGGTTGGCGCGCCTCGAGGCTCGGCCTTGTCCAAGAGCGAGAGAGAGGGAGAGAGGAGAGAGAGGAGAGAGAGGCACGAGAAGTCGAGGGCCGAGGGGAGAGTGGTACCTTGGAATCCTTGCTGCCGGCCGGGACCGACTTGCTGCGACGGTGCTCGGCATTCTTGTCGCGCAGGCTGAGGAACTTGATGGGGAACTCCTTCATAGTACAGGGGAGGGGTGCCGCCGCGGCGGGTTGCAGCCGCGAGGGACCAACAGACTCAGGCGAAGCAGAGCCTCGCGGGGGTCAGCGGGGGCAGAAGCCGCATGCCAATTCGCATCCTCGCCCAAGGACGGCCTTGGGAAAGCTGTGGTGGTAGCGGTGCGCTGCGCTGCGATGCGCTGCGCTGCGATGGCAGCCCGAGACTGACAAATCTGGTAGCGACGGCCGGAGGAACGAGGCGGGCTCAGAGGGCGATGACAAACAAGCACGCGCGCGGATTCGTAGGTAGAGGAGCCGGCTGTGCTGTCGACACGTTGGAGAGGGAAAAGGGGAGGGGCAAGGCGAGACGAGGCGAGGCGGAGGAAGAAAGGAAGGGAGAGAGGAAGGGAGAGAGAAGGGGAGAGAGGGAGAGAGGAGAGGAACAACAGTATGGCTCCGCGATGGTGGGAACGACTGCCCAGACTCAGGAGCGGAGGAAAAGAAGGAGGAGGAGGAGGAGGAGGAGGAGGAGGAGACGGCGTCTAGAAGCAGACAGGGATGGCTGGTTCTAGGCCATTGATCCAAGAGCTGCAAACCACCAGATACATGATCGATAAATTAATTCGCTGCCCACTAGCGCCAGGCCATAAGGTTGCCGGCTGCCTTTCCGCGAGCTGGGCGACAATAGAATAAATTCGCGCCCCTGGAATTGGAGTCTGGCCTGTGCAGGCTGTGGGTGTAATGCAATGTACCAACAGAGCTACCTACCTACCTACCTGGTACCTACCTACCTAGGGACGACCAAGCCAGGCTTTGGGCTCTGTGGCTCTGTGCCCCGGGCCTGTAAGGCACCAGACCTTACCCAGGGCCGTCGGCCCGCCTGTAGACCTGCCTGTAGGCGCAGGGCTTCAGGGGGGGCCTGCCGCTGCACGGCCCCGACTCGAGCGCCGGCCGTCGACGACAGCAGCTGTTACCCGTCAAAGAGTGGGCGGCCGTCAGCGAGCGAGACGGAGGTACCGGCCCCCGGCCTCCGCCACGAAGCTCGCGCGGTCCAGCGCCAGGTTCCCGCTACATCCGACTCTACCTTTGGTCTACCTTTGGTCTATCTTTGGTCTACCGTTGGCCCACCTCGTCGCCGCCCGCCGCCCAGTCTCGGTCCGCGTCGCTCGCCCGCCGCGTCCAGGTACCCGCTACTTGCGGAGCGCCCCTTGGCGGAGGAAGTCCTGCGCTGGAGAGAGGCTGGCCATGGAAGTTGTCCGCCGCTCCGGCTTCCGCTGCCGGGCTGCCCCGGACCGTGGCCCTCCTCCTCGTCACACATCCTCGACCCAAAAAGGTCCGGCTCGCCTCAGCCCGTCCAGGAGCCGCGCAGTCGTCGCCTGCCGGATACCTCGAGCGTGTGACGTTGCCCGTCGCCGGCGCAGGCAGACAGGGAATGTAGTCGGTACGTGTGGCTGCCTTCGCACCCACGCCCCCGCCGAGACACCGGCCGCGCTTGTGCCTGGACGATGACGATGGCGTACGCAACTACGTGGAAATCGCGGACACGCATTCTCAGTCCCTGGATCCCCTCGCCCACAGACGGCGCCGCTCTGACACCCGGCACCGCACCTCGTCTCCGCTCCAGCGACTCCAGCGTGGCATTCCTCTGCGGCTCGTGGCATGAGTCGCTGACGTCGCCACGCCGCCACCGCCAAGGGGTGGAGGTCAGCATCACGTACGAGTAGAGCTTGTCGGCATAATGAGCCCTGACCGATGGCTGCCGAGGACGCAAACGCCTCCCGGTTTTGGCCTCCGTCACGACTCACGCCAAAAACTCGGGCGCCTCATCCTCTCCCTCCGCGCCGGCGGAAAAGGGGCCTCATCCTGGTGGGCGCCTCCATCCGCCCCGCCCCGATAGGTTCAGGCACACGAGGGTCCGAACCCTGCCGATCCTCTCACTCCTCTACCGCGGCTGCTTCGAGGTCAAGACGGGTGGATGACGCCGCTGAGTCTATTAATACATGTATATACATACACGTCTTTCTGGCTTTGCATCCTATCTTCCCTCCCGCTCTTCTCGCGTCTCCCTCGCCCCTCCGCTCTCATCTCACCTCCAGACATCGCGGATCCCGTCCTACAGGCTGCCAGGAACCGGGCGGCCGGTGCGACATGTCCTCGCCGGCACTTCGTAGCGTCGCCGTGCCAGCCGCTCAGCCCTGTGCTTGACCCGTCGTGTATGTGTGCACGCGACCCAGCCGTCATCTCATGGTGGTACAATGCCCACCTCGGCTTGTTCATGCCTCCCTCCCTGCCTCGGACCGTCGACACTCGGCGTGGCATACTTGCGGGGGAGACACACGCGTCGAGGGTCCGTTTCATGGAGCTTGCAATGCCTCTGATGTCCACGCACGCCTTCCGATCCGCTGCCAACACCGCGCCCAGCTCCGGCGGCGGCTACCACGTCCCATGTCCCAGAGCAAGCGTGCGCCGGCCGACTTCAGACAGAACTGCATGTCGAGCACCAACGGTTTTGGGCACACACGTACGGCGTGCATGTCTGGACCGGACGCTATTTCCGTGCCTTGGCACGTTTTGGCCAGGCTGGCATGATGGCAGGAGGGGTCTCGAACTAGCTGCGTCGTGATATGGTCGTTGTCGTCCGGCCAAGCTCGGATTTCCGTCGTCGTGTGAGACGACGGCGGAGGTCGGGGCACGGGATCTGGGGATGCGCCGGTGTTAGGGCGTCGGTGTGCTAATTCCGCTGCTCCGGCGGCCGCGGCTCCGCGCCGATCAACCTCCGTAAGCCCGCAGCATGCACCGCCACACTCAATAGCTCATGCCTTACCTAATGCACGCCACGCCCGCGTGTGGCTGGGCAGCGCGCTATCACGTCTGGAAATTTCGACAACGTCCTGGGGCCAGCCATCCGCATCCCTTTGACGGCGCCCATCTTCCACAATGGTCGGTTCTCGGCATGGACCTCGCCTGGCGAGGGCCTTGAATCGGCCTCGATTGCCCGTGCGGACCAAATCGCCCTGCACCTCCAGCTTTGCCTCGAGCGGTGCCAGTGGCGCACCGTCGAATCACCAGCGGGATCTGGCCGACCTGGAGTCTACGACGGCCTTCACGTCGCCGACACCGGATCCAAAGACGGTCGAGGCTTTCAAGACCGACCAGGAGCTGAACGAATGGAAGCGGCTCCCCGGAAACAGGTGAGGCCTCTCCCGAACCGCAGAAGCGCTCGTCGCCTGTGCTTACCACCGCTTCCCACCCGCTCGCCAGATACCAGTATCACCCGCCCAAGTACGACCGCGGTCCTCTGCACCCCGTCCAGGTGCCCAAGGCGTCCGACCCGATCGCGCGAAACTTCTCACCCGGCCCCTTCAGCTTCCCCCGTCTGAAGCACACCTACGACAGCACCGTCGCTCCCGACCTGCTGACCCTCACCTACACACACGTCCCGCCCGGGTCCCCGCCCAGCCAGTCGAAGAAGGGCGGGCTGCCGCAGTGGGACGGGTCGTCGCCTTACCACAAGAACCGTCCGAGCCGCGGGCCTCGCGGCGGCACCTCGTCGAGGCTGGGCATCCTCGAGCGCGACATCGCCTGGAACAACATCCCCGAGATCGAGGCCGTCAGCGTCAACGCCTTTGCCTCGCGCGCGTCGGGCAACAAGGAGTATCTCCACGTGGCGCGAGCGGTCGTCCAGGCCATTACCGGCTCCTTCGTCTGGACCACCAAAGTCAAGCACGGCGTGTCGAACTGGGGCGTCAAGGCGGGCGACAACACCGGGGCCAAGATCACGCTGCGCGGCGGCGCCGCCTACGACTTCGTCGACAAGGTCGTCACCCACGTCCTCCCCAAGATCAAGGACTGGCCGGGCGTCAAGGCCGGGACGGGAGACCGAGCCGGCAACCTGGCCTTTGGCCTCGAGCCGGCCTGGCTGTCGTATTTCCCGGAGATCGAATTCAACTATGATGTGAGCTGCTCTACATTGGCGCCGCCAGACGGCTCGCCCGTTTCCTGTTTGCCATGGAAGCGAAAACTGACTGCGCAAAGATGTATCCCTCGGACATGGTCCCCGGCTGCGACATCTTCATCCACACGACTGCCACCTCGGACAGACAAGCACGTCTCTTACTCCAGGCGCTAGGATTCCCCTTCTATGGCAAGATCACACACTGAGTCGTCGGGTTCGCCGCGGCAAGAAAAGACGATGGGCCCAGGGCCTCGATCGGTGGTGGATTGTTGTGCGACCCGCACCATGTACGAAACGTTGTACCATGAACCGGAGCTGCGACGGATCGCAGAGTAGACATGATTGTGTGTCGCCGTAGATCCGTGATGGCCTTGCCGTGCCCGTCTAACCAAATAGACCCGATAGACGCCCCAACGCCGCCCAATGCTGTCTCCAGAATCTAGAACCCAGTGTATAGTAGATCAAGGTGTCGTACGGGATGCAACGAAGGAGAAGACGGAGGGGGAAAGGGGAGGTGCATCCTAGGCATCCGCAGCCTTTGCCTTTTCGCGCAGGGCGTCCATGACCTGGTCGACGGCCTCCATGTCGGTGGCGTCGACGGCGCCGACGGCCTGACCGGCCTTGGCGAGCTCCTCGGCGCACACGTCCATGGCGGGCTGGTAGTTGCGGCAGGCGGAGCTGAGGGCGTAGACGGCCTTGCGGCGGACGTCGGCCGGCTCGGCGTCGGCGACGGCCAGGGCGACGAGGCGCGGCAGGGCGCCCATGGCGACGAGCCGGTCCTGGGTGCCGGCGTTGTTCTGGACGGCGGTGCCGACGCACCAGGCGGCCATGCGGCGCAGCTCGGCGCGGTCGCTGTCGAGCTGGGCCAGCAGCGGCGTCCAGAGGCCGAGGCTGGCCATGTTGTTGGCGTTGTCGAGGCTCTCGATCAGCTGCTCCAGGTTGTCGAAGGCGATCAGCTTGTCGCCCAGCGACACCTGCTCCGACAGCGGCGCGCCGATGATGTCCATCGACGCCCGCATCAGGTCCGCGTCCGAGGGGCCGCCCATCAGCGCGGCCATGACGTCGGGCGTCAGGTCCGTCGTCGGCGCCGCCGCTGCCGCCGCGCCGTCGTCGCGCGACGTCTCCGAGTTTTCGATGCTCCACCGCAGGAGGTCGTTGAGTCGCTTGTCTTCCATGATGGATCCGCGCGTCTCGGGGGAAGGGGGCTTTGCTTGTATCCTCGCGGTTCTCGCTCTCCTTGGAAACGGGTTGCTTGCTCGGTCTTGGGATGGCTTCTTTTGCGCTCGGCCGTACTTGGTGGGACGTTCCCGTCGGGAGTCGAAGGTTGGAAGAGACGCTGCGCAGAAGTGACGTACGCGTGATGAGGTTGAGAACGTGGAGAGTCTGGGTGACGAAGTTCTGTTCTCTTTTTCTTCTTCTTTTTTTTTGGTCGAAGCAAGTGGTTGTAATTGTAGTCGTGGTTGGAAAAATGTTAGGTAATGAGGCTGAAATCTAGATGGTTCGTGAACCATCCGCAAAGCCGTTGGTACATCTTAAGAGGACTAGCGTCCCGGGTAGGCCCCAAGGCGTGGAGAAGCATAGGGTAATCTGTCTTACGGGGCCAGAGACGGATGTTTGTATGAATGCCAATGGATCTTCCTCGGGTAGTGACAAGATTAAACAAGCCAGACAAAGATTAAAAAAAAAAGTCCGAGGGGCATAGGATCAGGATTCCTGCGTTACGTTCCGTTTTTAAATAAAGGACCTGTGGATATCGTGTTGGATTGGCGCTGGGCCCGTGGAGGAGCAGTAGGTGGTGGTAGCACCAAGCGCTAATGAGCGAAGATCAAGCAGGACCCGAGCGGCTACAATCAGAGATGAAATGACGGCGGAAATGAGGATAATGGCGGCCGTCGAGCACTCGCTTCACCTGACGCCGAGACCGGCAACCGCCGTCGCCAGGTCCGGAGCGTGCGGAGGCCGGGCTTTGTAGGTTTGGGACGGAGGGCTGGCGGTTTGAAGTCATCGACGGTTACCCCGCTACTTGGACCTCACGGAACGTGATTGAAGGGAAGAGTTTCGCTGCTACGGTCGTCTGGCGGATGGCTATACTGGAGAGACGGAGGGGAGAGACGAGAGGCGACGTCCGCTCGCAAGTCTCCAAGGCACTTTTGCCGTCGCCGGGTCGCAGCGCGATCAGACGGGGTGCCTGATTCTCTCAGCCTGCTCTCGTGTGCGGGCCGGCGCTTAGGGCAGTCTGTTCGAGCAGCGAAAGGAGGCAGGCTCGGCGTGGTAAGGCGATGGGTGACGTCTGCCCTGCTGACGACGACGACAACGACGACGACCCTTCCTGTCTCGGGATTATTTTTAGAGCGCCGGCTAGCAGCTGGGCAGTTCCTCGCCCGGCGAGGAGCGACGACGGGTGACAGCTTGCTCGCCCCCTATCAGGAGTAGCGGCACGGCCGCTGTCACCGTCGAGCCACACGCTAGGCTTCCGAGTTGAAAGGCCGGGCACGGGCAGTTGGGGCGTGCACGCGTGCGCTGACGACGCCTGAAACCCCTTGGCCGACGCGTCAGAGAGGCACGAGGCGGCAACGCTTCCACGGCCTCTGGCAGTTGCCCAAGCGAAGAGTCAAGTCGCATCGTCCACGAGGTTCAGCCCGCGCCAGGACGGGCCCGACACCTCCGCTTCGGGGGCGAAGAGCCGGCATGGCGGGGGGGGGGCGAAAAAGGCGGGCGCCTAATGAACCGGTTCACGGCAACGGCCATGCGAGCCGTCCTTTTTTTTTTTTCCCCTCCTCCCCCTTACCATGAATCAATTCTTTACCAAGAGGAGAGGAAAAAAAAACTGGATGGTCAAGATGGTCGTTTTCTGGTGGCGAGCCCGCGTCTCGGCTTGCTCCGAAGCTGCGGCGGCGGGCGGGAGGAAGCGCGAAGGATGGATGGAACGTGACGACGGTTGAGGGTTGAGTGGCCGGGTACTTGGCCTCCCGCTCTCGGAGCCCCGGAGAGACAGACGCCCCTCCCCTGGCTGGGCCCCTCGGCCGCTGGAGGCCACGTTCTGGAGGTGTTGGTGGTGGTGGCGGTGGTGGCCCCCGGGGGGCGAGGATTAGTGAAGCATCCGCCACTAGCCTCCTTGAACGCGTACGTGTTTCCACTGTGGACGGGCAGTCCGGATGCCCTCTGGCGGATGGACAGGCACGCACTCATCCGCCCTCAGCCACCCTCCCGTCGTAAGCCAATGGGCGCACAAAGACGGCCCCCAACGAATGGCGCCAGATCCATCGTCTGGACCCCTGTCGTCGTCGTCTCTCCCGCCTGTCGCCTTATCAATTTGTATGATTTTAGGCGGTCGGGCTCGCCCTCACCACTCAGCCTCCGGCCCCGAGAGGGGAAGAGAGGGGGCCACACCCAGCTCTTTTTTTTTTTTGGCCCAATTTCTGTGACATCGTCGCCTTGGTAGCAGGCGGGCGGGCGAGACGCGCGCACGGTACCCGGTACCTCTTGGTGGCATTTCGCTTGGGATACGTACCTTATCCGTGACTTTTCTCCTTTCTCCCCTCCACTCCAGCTTCTCCTTTCTTCAACCTCACACCTCTCCTCGCCCCCCTCCCCAAGACCCATCGCCAGAAAGTTTGCATCGAGTCCAGCCGCGACTCCTCCTCAACCGCGCCTCTCGCCGTCTCCAGATCACCGTGAGCTTCTGCTGCCACCTCGCCTCTCCCCGCACCCGTCTCCTGCCCGCCGCTGCCCCTCTCTCCGAGTTTTGCTCGCTAAAATCTCTCTCCCTCGACCAGTTCTCAACCGTAACCAGCCATGGAGGGTAAGTCGCATGCCAACACCGCGTCCCGTCCGCGATCCGGGTGGCCGCCGTCGCCCTCGAGCCTCTCGCCGACATCTTCCTGCTCGCGTCGCAGCCCATTGCTGACCCTGCCTGCCCGCTACAGAAGAAGTTGCCGCCCTCGTTATTGACAATGGGTAAGCTTCCCCGCTGTCTCACCGCCGACGTCTCCTGGGCGCCCGCCCGTCCTGCGGCACGACATGCCACCAGCGCCCGTCTGGCGGCGCCGGCGAAGAGCACAACCTGCACACGTTCGGACGCTGACTTGGCCATAGTTCGGGCATGTGCAAGGCCGGTTTTGCCGGTGATGATGCTCCCCGAGCTGTCTTCCGTGAGTGTACCCCACTTTCTGCTCAAGCCACGCTACGCAGCTAGTTCGTCGAGGGGTCGCTCAGCAGCAAAACCCCGCGCTACCGGCCGTCACCGTGCTAATCTTTCGTTTCAGCCTCTATCGTCGGTCGTCCCCGTCATCATGGGTAAGTCGCCTTCAAGCCGGCCGCTCGACCCGAGAGAGGGACGAGCCAAAAAAAAAAAAACAAGGCATACCTGGCCCTTCGGCCGAGATGGGCTCAACGGCCATGGGCGGCACGCTGCTAACCCAGCTTTCAGCATCATGATCGGAATGGGTCAAAAAGACTCGTACGTCGGCGATGAGGCGCAGTCGAAGCGTGGTATCCTGACGCTCCGATACCCCATCGAGCACGGCGTCGTCACGAACTGGGACGACATGGAGAAGATTTGGCACCACACCTTCTACAACGAGCTGCGTGTCGCGCCCGAGGAGCACCCTGTCCTGCTCACCGAGGCGCCCATCAACCCCAAGTCCAACCGGGAGAAGATGACGCAGATTGTCTTCGAGACCTTCAACGCCCCCGCCTTCTACGTCTCCATCCAGGCCGTCCTGTCCCTGTACGCGTCTGGTCGTACCACCGGTATCGTGCTCGACTCGGGCGACGGCGTCACCCACGTCGTGCCCATCTACGAGGGTTTCGCCCTGCCCCACGCCATTGCCCGTGTTGACATGGCCGGCCGCGATCTCACCGACTACCTCATGAAGATCCTGGCCGAGCGCGGCTACACCTTCTCCACCACGGCCGAGCGCGAAATCGTCCGCGACATCAAGGAGAAGCTCTGCTACGTCGCCCTCGACTTCGAGCAGGAGATCCAGACGGCCGCCCAGAGCTCCAGCCTGGAAAAGTCGTACGAGCTGCCCGACGGCCAGGTCATCACCATTGGCAACGAGCGGTTCCGCGCCCCGGAGGCGCTCTTCCAGCCGTCCGTCCTCGGCCTCGAGAGCGGCGGCATCCACGTCACCACGTACAACTCCATCATCAAGTGCGACGTCGACGTCCGCAAGGATCTCTACGGCAACATTGTCATGGTGAGTGGCCAACTGCTGATGATTGGCGCCGCCCCGTTCGCCGAGCTGACGAGAATTTCCTATTACAGTCTGGCGGCACCACCATGTACCCTGGTCTCTCGGACCGTATGCAGAAGGAGATTACCGGCCTCGCCCCGTCGTCCATGAAGATCAAGATCATTGCCCCGCCCGAGCGCAAGTACTCGGTCTGGATCGGTGGTTCCATCCTGGCCTCGCTGTCGACCTTCCAGCAAATGTGGATCTCGAAGCAGGAGTATGACGAGAGCGGGCCGTCGATTGTCCACCGGAAGTGCTTCTAAGGTGAGGAGACGTGGCTCGCGGCACGCCTGCCGGGCGGATCGACGGTGGCGGGAGCTGACTCGGGGCGCGTTGCAGCGACGGCCAAGGGGGGGGCGAGACAGCCTTCTCGTGCCCGAGTCGCGACGGGGCCGTGGAAGCGGTGGCTAGGGCGGAGCCTCGCTGGCCTCTGGAAGACGCCGGCCGAGCCTCATTATTTACGAAAAGTTTTTGACAGGGTTAAGGGGGTCGGCGATGCCTTTTCTCCGCAAGAACGACGGCGGCTCAGGTGTAGTGTCTGGACGGCTCACGCAGGCCTAGGGGGTAGAAGCGGAGACAGATGAGAGTAGCAGATTTTTTTTTTGTCGCGTTGCTTCCCTTTCTAGACTCGTACAATGGAAGATTGCAATGGAGAGCGACGGCGGCAGGAAGCAGGCGTCTCCAGGGTGGCGGGCCCAGCGGTCAATGTGTGGTGGCGACTGTCTGCCTTGTGCGTGTGTGTGTGTGTTATGCCGGCCAAGGTGCGGAAGACGGCCGTGTAGAGAGATTAGGATCGTGGTGTGTGATTGCTACGGTCTCGGCCAAGGGCAGCGGCAGCGGCAGCGGTATTGTGAGGCCTGTCTGCCGCCTTGTCCGTCGACGCAGGCTGTCGCCGTGGGCCATCCGTCGCCGCAGGCTGAAGCCGTGGGCCATCTGTCGCGGCGGGCTCTTGGTGTTGGCCGGCGGCGGCGGCGGCCTTGTCCTCGTCGAGCTTGCGGTACTTGCGTCGGCTCTTCTTGGCGGCGCTGTCGGCCCGCTTCTTCTTGACCTGGCCGACGACGGCGGAGCGGCTCTGCTGGCCGTGGAGGAGGTCGTCGAGCCGGCGGGCCAGGATCTCGCGGGCGTGGGTGCGGTTCTGGCTGCGGGAGCGGGTGGCCTGCGACTTGACGACGATGCCGGTGGGGATGTGCTTGAGCTGGACGGCCGAGCTAGTCTTGTTCTGCCGTCGGGGAAGAGAAGGGAGAAGGGGGACAAAGGATAGGTCAGCGCAGGTTCCGTCACGGTGCGTAGCGAAGAAAGGGGGGAGGAGGAGGAGGAGGCACAATCTTCTGGCCGCCGGGCCCGCTGCCCCGAAGGTACGACTCCTCGATCTCGGACTCGGGCGGCGGCTTAGGCCGCGGCGGCAGCGCGCCCTTGCCGCGCACCGCAGCGGCGACAGAGAAGCAGGCGCGGGCGACGAAGCCGCGGACGGGCACGAGCCGGAGCGCGGCGGGAAGCATCGTGCGCGCGACGACGGCACAGCCGGTTGGGGCGCACGGGCAGGCCGGCGGCTAGGCGAGCGACGATGCTGGACTCGCGCGCGCGACCTGCTGCCGCCGGCCGTGCGACGTACCCGCTACCCGCCCCGCTGCACCCCGCGCCCGCAAACGAGGCCGGTAGAGGGTACCTGTTGCGGGCGGGCGGCTCGCGCGGCCTTCCTTTTTTGTGTTTTTTTTTTTTTTAATTTGGTGTCGGCGCCGCAGCCGAAGTTTAATCCGCCGTCATCGCTCGCCCGGCCACGAGACTTCTCTTCTTCTTCTTCTTCTCCCCCCCCTCGTCTCCCCTCCCCCTTTTTTTTTTTCCATCCCGCGGGACGTCCATCCGCTGCACGACGCCCAGCTGCCGCCCTCTGCCACGGAACCGGATTTCTCTACGCTCTCTCGCGCCCGACGCCGACGAACGGTTCCATTGGCGGGATCGGGGGGGGGCGGGGCGCACGCAGCACGCCCGAGGGGGGGATCAGGAGGCGGCGGCGGGGGGAGAGATGGCGATGCTGGCGGGCCTGCGGCGGTGGCTGCGCCGCAAGCAGTACCAGTTTGAGGTGACGTTTGGCATCTACATGCACACGGCGTGGGAGAAGTTTGCCATCTGTGCGTTTTTTCTTGACCTGCTTGCCTGCTGTTGGCGCCTGGACTGACCGAGGCTCCGGGGGCTAGATTCCGTCCTGTTCCTCCTGTGCGGCCTCGCCTTCATCGCTGCCATCCTCTACCTGCCGCACCATGTTTCGAGCTTGGCCGGCCGCGCCTGGTACTATATCCGCGGCGAGGACGGCGATGCCGCCGAGGCCCGCGCCCTTGTTCGCGACGTCTCTGCTGCTGTTCAGCGGCCGTCCGCTGCCGCTGTTCGCCTGCGCGAGGCCATCGGCTCGTTGGACAAGGAGCTGTGAGGGGGGAGAGGTGTGCTGGCTGACGACGCATGTCCATTGGCATTGACCTCTTCTTCTTTTTTTTCCTCTTCTGGATTTCGGGGGATGTGGTGACGCGGCATGGCTTGATGGGTTGATCGTGTTTGCTTGCGTTCGCGCCGATATACTACAGTCTACTCTTTATACGTGCTGTCGATTTTGTTTTTTTTTTCCTCGGGGAGGGGGACAGGTCTCGAGGCATGGCGCTGCTTGACTGCGAGTATCCGGCCGAGAGACGGTCGCTGCGGGGCCCATGTCCGGCCGACATATATAAAACACACAAAAAAGGCATCGGCATCGTGGTATCACTGTACTCCGGTAGGACCCGTGGCAAATGCTCCCCCTTCACCCGCCGGCCGGGCCGAGGCTCTCCTCCGCAAAGGACACAATCTTCAGCGTGCTGTCCTCGCCCGCCGCCGCGAGGGTGTACCGTCCCGCTGCCGCCGCGTCTCGGCCGCACGGCTGCCATGCGAGCTGCAGCACGGCGGTGGAGAAGCCGAGGCTGAAACGGTTAGCGACGAGAGAGAGGGAACGGAAGAGGGGGGGGGGGGGGG
>NJEV01000395.1:0-20992 GCA_002591385.1 Cordyceps sp. RAO-2017
GCGCACGCCGCCGCCACGTCCGCCGCCGAGTGCGCCGTCTTGGCTGCCGCCGCCGCCATCGTCGCCTTCGTTGCCGTCTTCTTCCGCCCTTGCCCTGTCCGCTTGCGCTCTCCGCGCCCTTGGCCGCCCGTCTTCGAGCGGGCAACGAGGGGGAGGGGGGAGGCGACGAGACTGGTGACGGGTCCGTCAGCGGAGGGCGCAGCGGTCGAGAGGCGAGCCGAGGCGAGAGAAAGATGAGACGAAGAGAGCGGAGAGGTGAGGAGGCAAGGTGAGGCGAGGAGATGAGGAGGTGAAGAGGTGAGGAGTCAGGAAAGAAGGTGGTCCAAGTACCACCTGCCTCCCCGCCCAGGTACCAAACCTCGACAGCCAAGCCACCTTCCTCTAAACCACTAATCTGCCTGCCTGTATGTACAGTGACCACCTACATAATCGCAGCTCGGCCACGCACCGCTTCCTCGCATCTGAACTGACGCTCTCCTCTGCCACCGATTGAAAACCACAGCTGCACATGTCACGATACCGCCGAAACCGTGCAACGAGAGACCTTCGAGGCCCGAACGTCAACTCGAGAGTCGACCCGACCCTCTCTCTATTCGCGTCGCCGTCGCCGCTGGACTGCCACGCTGTGTGGCCCATATAATTCTCTATTTGTACAATGCGTGGCGACGGATAATGCGCATCGCTTGAGACACACAATCATCCTTGTACATACTCGACACATAGAAAAGGAAAAAGGAAGATGGAAGGGGGGAGAGTAAGGAGGCGGCGGATATGCCGAAAACAGTAGACCGGGAATTCTTCCCAGCAAATACACGTTGCCATACTCCGATACCCTTACCCTCATGCTTTCCAGCCCGAGCCGTTCCCTCATGCCACGCCCCGTCGGGCACCTCACCAACGTTCCCTCTTCCGTCGCCCTTGTCGTCATGCGGCGTGCACCCCGGCATTGGTCCATCACGTCTTTTCCCGTCACCGCCGCGTCCGCCGGCCTAGTAGAATCCGTCTTGCCCCAGGCTTCCTCGGCTCGAGCTCGTCAGAATCGGTGTCGACTGCGCCGAGGCGCTTCCGTCGCTCGGCGTCATCGGGTCCACCACCTGGCTCCGGATGGCCAGGATCCACTCGTGCTGCAGCAGCTCGACCGCCGACGGCCTCTCCTTTGGATCCCGAAGAAAACACTTCTTCAAGAAGTCGATGCCGTCCGCACCGATCTGGTCCGACGTCGGCAGCTGCGGCGGGTTCCCCTGCGCGATGTTGTACATGATGGCCCATTCGTTGTCCAGGTTGGCCCACGGCCGCCTCCCAGTCGCCATTTCCAGGATGACGCACCCGAGCGACCAGATGTCGACCGCTCCCGCTCTCCCCGGGTTCTCGCCCTTGATCACCTCGGGCGACATGTACATGGGCGTTCCCGTCATCGACTTGTTCGGCTTCGTCGCGTGCAGGTCCGCCGCCAGCGTTCGCCCTTGGCGCGCGATGACTTTGGCCGCTCCGAAGTCCACGTACTTGATGATGCCGTTGTGGTTGAGCAGAATGTCTGCGCTTCACAGTCAGCCTCGGATCCCCGGCGCAGAGGCGATGACGACTTACTCTCCGGCTTGATGTCGCGGTGGGCGATCCCCCGCTCGTGCAGGTACACGAGGCCCTCGAGCAGCTGCAGCGCGTAAAAGATGATGACCTGCTCGTCTTCGATCCGGCCGTGCTCGAGCAGGCTCGCCAGAGACCCGCCCGAGCAAAACTCCATAAAGATGTAGACCCGGTCGCGGTGGACCTCGATGCCGTGGTAGGAGACGATGTTGGGGTGGTCCAGTACCTCCAGCACGCCCATCTCCTCCCGGATCTTTTCCGCTATCTGCGGTATCAGCTTCGGGTCCTGAAGCCGGATCTCCTTGACTGCCATCAGATGCCCGGAGTCGAGATTCATGGCCGCGTAGACGTTGCCGAACGTGCCGCCGCCGACGAAGTGCCCCTGCTGCCAGCGCATCGTGACGTTGGTCGCCGACGACGACAGGTAGGCCAGCGACCGGTCCGCCTCGTTGTTCGTCTCGAGCACCCGCCCCAGCGAGCGCCGCTCCGCCTCTCTCTCCTGCCGGTACTCGTCCACCTTGTCGAGATGGCCCAGCCGCTGCTCCGTGATGCAGCGAGACGCCTCGTCGTCGTCCAGCATCCTGTTCTTGTCGAGCTTCCTGAACTGGCCCACCAGCTGCTCGATCTTCTCCTTCTCCGCCTGCGCCGCCAGGTTCGACCGGGCGCCCATGATGTCGAAGTGTGAGATGAGGAGGGACATGCAGCCGCCGACCTTCTTGCGCAGCTTCGCGTACTCGTCCTCGCCCAGCGCCAGGATGTGCCGTCCTCGCGTCATGCCCATGGCGAACTCGAGGGCCAGGACGGCCCAGCGGAACGTCTTGCGGTCCGAGGCCACGCAGTCGTCGCAGATGAAGCTGACCCAGTCGAGCGCCAGCTTCGTCAGCTTGAGATTGTTCATCTGGCGCCTGTTGCTGTCCATGTAGAGGAGGGACCGCTGGCCGAACTCGGTGGCGAAGACGAAGCAGGTCTGGATCAGCTCCTGGCAGTCCTTACCCTCCGTCTGCTTCCGGATGATCTCCACGCTGTCCATGAACGTGTTGGACAGCTTGTAGGCCACTCTCCGGATCTCCAGCAGTCTCGTGTTGACCTTGTGGATGTTCGACCTCGACTCCTGCAGCAGATCGACGTGCATGTCGACGGCGTCGAGGAAGGCCCTCCTCGCCTCCGCCAGCGTCTGCGACCCGGTGGCGCACAGGCGGACCTGGCCGCGCTTCAGGTCGATGTTCTGCTCCCGCAGCGTGACCGGTACCACCTCGCCGAACCAGCTGAGCGTGTCCTCGGGCCGCAGGACCAGGAGGTACTGCTCCCCGAACTCCTCCGAGAAGCGCTCCTGGGACGTGATGGCCATCATGGCCTGGATGTCCTCGAGCCGCCCGTGGAGCTGCGGCGAGGCGATGACGTACGTCCCCTGCTTCTCGAAGACGCCCGTATCGACGCGGAAGTGGCCCGAGGCCACCAGCTGGTCGTACAGCTTCTGCACCACGTCGGGCGAGAAGGAGATGCTGAAGTCGGAGACGTGCTCGTAGTTGTCGCTCAGCATCCTCGAGAAGCGCTGGAGCATGCGCTGGCGCACGCGCACCGAGTCGAGGCAGGCCTTGTACCGCTTGCTCATCTCGGCCGCGCTCTCCCTCGGCTTCACTTGCAGCTCCCTCTCGAACGTCTGGCTCAGCCGGTTAAGGGCCTTGAAGGTGAGCGAGCTGAACTGCTCGGCGACCTCGATGTGGCCGCCCTGCAGGTGGCCGCCGATGTAGTTGGCAAAGTCCCACTCCTGGAAGAGGAGCTCGGCCTCCTTGAACGTGTTCTTGTTGCCGCTGAGCTTCCAGTTCAGCATCTTGAAGTAGTACTTGAGTGCCTCGAGAACGACCTGGTCGAAGGACTCGTCGATGCACGGCGGCAGCTCCCACCCGGGCTCCGGACTCTCGATGGACAGATACTCGAGCTTGATCCTGATGGCGAAGGTGAGCAGAAGCTGGAACTGGGAAATCATCTGGTCCAGCATCAGCGGGTTCTGCTGGGCCGTCTCCTTGACCCTCCTGGCGTAGGCCAGGCGCGTCTTGGTGATCTCCTCGATGAGGCGGGAGGGGAAGCTGATGAGCGTCAGGAGCTCCTCCAGGTACGGCGGCAGGTGGCGCTTCTGGAAGGGGGCCGAGTTCCGGATCAGCGTCCCCTTGACCTTGCTGATGATGGAGGAGATGGGCCGGAGCATGCCCTTCTGCGTCGACCGCTCGTCATCGTTGTAGAGAGACTGCAGCCCGTCCTCCTTCATCAGTCGATCGAGGAAGGACGTCTCGTCCGAGGTGATGCCATTGACGGCCGGCGACCTCTGTTTCGTGCGCGAAAAGTCCAGCTCGTCGTTGCCGACCCACTTCTTGAGGATGGAAAGCTCCGTGTTGATCATCTCGTTGGTATTGTACCACGAGAAGATGGCGTCGTAGGCCTCGTGGAACTGGGGCGAGTCGGCGGCCTTGTGCTCGGCGGCGAGCGACTGCCAGGAGGGGTAGAGGCTCTCGCACTTTTCAATCTTCCTTACCACGTCCTTGACCTGCTCGTACGGCGGTTTCCCGGCCTCGCTCTCGCCCTTGACCTCGAAATTGATGATCTCGTCCAGGGTGCGATCCAGGGTGGCGCGCGACTCCTCGACCATGCGTCGCTGTACCGGCAGTCGCCTGCCGCACGACTCGGCGCGGACGCCCAGCCAGAGCTCCGACTTGTGGGCCGTCTTGCCGGCTTGCTGGTCGGCGGAGCCAATCAGCCGCTTCTTCTCCTGGCGCACGACGTCGCCGGTCAGGACGGCCTCGAGCATGCCGTGCCACTCGAGCCTTTCGCGGTTCTCGGGGTCCTTGACATCTTCGTCGGTCGGCTGGAGTTCGTCGTTGCCGTAGAACATGATGGTCTCCTGGTCGAGCCGCTCCTCGTAGTGGCCCTCGGATGAGGGCGTTTCGCCTTCCGAGTCGGAGTCGTTGCCGTTGACGGTCTGGTACGAGGTGAAGTACTCGCCCGAGTAGTCTTGGCGCAGTTTCTGCACGTAGGCCCGTTCTTGGGCGCGGAATCTGCTTTCGCTCGGCCTCGGCCGCGTCTTGGACGAGGATCGTATAGGCTCGACGTAGGAGGTTGCGGGCTGCTGGAGTGTAGGCTTGCGTGAAGTGGCGGGGTTATACGTGCTCGAAGGCGTTCTGGCCGGGCCCAGGGGCCGCTGAGGACGGCTCCCGTTGGTGAAGGAAGCGGCGTCGTCGGCAGAGCCGGACCACTGGCCCTTGGAGGCGGTGCCGTTGATGGCGGCGGCGGCGGCGGCGGGTGGCAGCTGTGCCATTGCGCCGGCGTCGGAATACCGGCTTAACTGGCCGAGCTCATCGTGACGCTCGGTGGCGTGAGGGTCGGCCTCGGAGCCGGGAGAGGAATCCTCCTCTTCAGCCTCCATGTCGACCACGATCGAGGGCCTGCGGCTCTGGGGCCTCTCGGACTGCCGGTCGTCGTCTCCGCCAGAAAAGCGCACGGCCCGAGGCGACGTCGTGTCCGCCATGGGACCGGTCCGGGGCGCTGCTGTCTGGCGACGTCGGACGGCCTCGCTGCAGTCGCCACAGGCCCCCCCCCTCCCCCCGGGACCTCAACGGGCGGCGCGAAGCGAGGCTCGACGCTCGTTCAGGAGCAGCATGTGTTCCGCGAGTGGTCGCAGGGCGTCTCTTTTCTTAGTGCGCAGGAAGAAGCCGGCGTTGGGCTGTCGATGACAGGGTTGAGGCTGGCCATATGCCGTACCGTCCAGGGAAGTAGTGCCGCGTCGTCGTCGTCCAGCCAAGGGCCCGTGACTCCCCTTATCAGCAGGCTAGGTATCTAGGTAGGTACGTGATTGGCTGTCGGCGACATGGCGACATATCGAGACTAGCAGTAAGGTACAAAGAGTGTGATACCTGTAGCACTGTATCGAGGTATAAATGTACACTACTGAGAGCCTCCATCCATGTACAGTACTAACGGGCCTAACCTTTATTCCGAGGTATCTCGAGGTCGCGGGTACTTCTGCTACATTAACTCATTAGATACATCTCCGTGCTTTACAGGTATCCTCTTGCACGTGTACGATTGGGTACCAACCTGATTAGATGGCTGGCCGAGCGAGGGAGGCAGGTGCCAGAAGGCAGTCTGAGTGTTCCAATATCGGCAGGATCCTGGACTGTCAACATCGCCATGATGGACAGCCTTGCAGCCTTGAAGTTGCAAGCCTCGTTTGCCTTACTCACTTGCCCCCTCGTGTGTATGTATACATAGGTATCCTCTCCGGCACAAATGAGTGGGTGCATCTCTCCTTGCTACCGAGCCACAGAGCACCAAGACCGGCTTTGGCCTGCACCCCCTTTGCCTCCTCCAGCCTTCCGTAGACTGTTCGTCGTTTCTGGACCGGTCTTGTACATATCTCATCTTGACACAATCCCTCTGACATTACAATGGCCGATCTTGACGCCGCCGCAGCCGCCGATCGACAGCTTCGGAGGCGCATTCTCAGACTGTCGCAACGCCTCTTCAGTCCTTCGCGTCGGTCGCCCCTCAGCGCCCTGTACTCTCCGGCGCAGCATCCTTCGAAAGACAACCATCTATTACTCCGACGAGCCTCTTTCCGTAAAGGATCGTCGGAATACTCTCTCTTATCCGACGGCTCGCCGTCGTCGAGAGGACAGTTTCGTGCGTCATTGGGCATCTTGGGCCTTTTCGATCGTCCTCATCTGCTTCCCCAAGTTCAACGAGTGCTTGGCCGCAGCAGTGGGCGCGGATACGTCTTCAAGCAACTCCCTGCCTCCGTCGTCAATACCATCAAGGTTGTCGCCGGGGCCGCTTCCAACCGCGATGACTTCTATGAGCGAGACAAGTACGACCATGCTGTCTCGTAGGTCGTCATCATTCCGGACTTGCCTGAAATCGAGCCTGGCGCGGCGACGATTCCTTCTCAACTGGCTCCGTGTGACACCATCAAGGCCATTTACGCCTCTCTGTTGATCTACCCAACTCGGAAGAGATTCAACAAGAAGAATGTAGCCACGCTTACAGAGCGGCGTCCGCAGACGTTGATGTCCACCTATGAAATACAGGAGAGCAGCACATAGGATCTCGCCGGCGGCGGGAAAATGGGCAGCCGGCATCCATTCTACTTAGATCATCCACTCCCCGGTCAGTGAAGCCCTTAACGAGCAGGTTGCGCGGTTCGCATCCAGTACTTCTTTGGCGCGGCGTGTCGTATACGTGACCCTCGAAAGGCCATCTAGTCGTCAATCACACATAACGACCGCGGCACCGTGGATGCCCGGATTGAATGGAGTGAACTTCCTTCCTCATTCCCATCATACATGACCCGGAGACAGGCTGCCACGACAAGGACAAGACGGATGTATCGGCCCATAAACTGGGAGAGAGGCAACCTAAAGAGACGGAAGCTGCGGTCGCCGCGTACCCGCACGACAGAAAGCAACGGGTAGAGATAGCATGCGAGACACAAGTATTCCGCCCAGCCGCCCATGCAGAGGCCACCCAGCGACATGGTTGACAGTCGGCCTCGTTCCAGAAACGCGGTCTGGAAGATGCACGGTTAGGCACCGCGTACATTTTTAGGTGGCTGTCCGGGAATGGCCCGAGCACGCGACAGCGCTACTCCAACCACAAACTCTCGTCGGCCCCTATCGCGAGAAGGCCCAGCTGCAGCAGGGACCGAAAGAAGTATGACGGGCTGACACAGAGAGAAGAGGCCGCATACGACGTCGACTGCTTTGGGGAAGGTTCTTCTTTTTTTTTTTTTTTTTTTTTTGGTCAGGCGCCCATATCCGTTGCGTTGGAGACGGGCGGCCTGCGTGGCATGTCCACACGTCAATGCCAGACAGACCACTCGGCCTCTCTGGCTCCTGGATTTGCAGGTCAAAGAGCACTACTCGCTTTAAGCCAAACTGTTCAAGGGCCTGCATCAACACAGCGTAGGAATGATGTCGTCGAGAAAGCGTTTCAGGGCTCTCCCTTTGCGTTAGCTGACGATGCCCGGGAAGCAGGTCAACTAGTGGCCGCCAGAGTGTTCCATGCCTCATGCCACTGCACAAGAGATCAGTCCTTTGAGGCGACAACGCTGTCTAGCTCTGCCTTTGCGATCGCGTGATTTCGGGGCGGTCAACAACATGGCGACGCCAGCTGAGCTGATGGGATCGGAGAACCACCCATCATCCCCTTCGTACGAATCGTGAAAGAAACGGTGCTATCGGCGAGAGCGTTACCCGCGTAACGGGTGAATCCCATTTTGCAAAGGGACTATAACGGCCACCGAGACCAGGCGATAATCCCGATCGTGCAAGCTATGGGGCGACGTCGGAATCTGGCATACTCGTTCACTAATACTTTGCAAGGGCTGAGTCGTCGTCATCAAACGCAATAGGAGACTTGACCGAATTATTGCGGCGGAGAGTGATGCTTTGTTGGCCACGCAATTAGAGCAAGTCTCGGGCGTCGTTGGTGTTGATATGTTTTGATTTTTTTTTTCCGTGGCGGTATCACAGATCGTTTGTGCGGCGACTTCGTTTTTTTTTTTTTTTTTGCCATTTCGCAATGCGTCCCTTGAAGAGCTGTCTGATGAATGAGCTGGCTGCACCAGAGCTTATTGGTGAGAAACATAGTCGCATGTTTTTTTTTCCCTTTTTTTTTCGGTGGCGGCCAGGTCCCTTCCAAACCGAGTCGAAACAGACCTGCATCCGTGGTTGCACCTTGAGACAAGGCGGCGCCAGGCATTCAAGGACGTTGGGAGAAAGAAAGAAAGGGTCGTCCTCGCCAAGGTATTGCATACAGACAGACATGCGGCTTGGTGGCTTGGTGTCTCAGCGCGGCAGTGCCTGGCCACGATGCCAGCGTTTGACACTTGAGCCGCAACAGTTCTCAACGACGGGACGGACCTGGCCAAGTTGCCCCGGCACATACAATGTGTGTGTGTGCAGGAAACCCCCTTTTTCGGCTAGAGGGCCGTGTAGTGCTTGGTAGTTGCCTCGCACACAAGGGGGACAGTGCCGGTCTGCCAGCCGTGTTTACTCCTGGCGTGCCCCGAGGACGGGCGAGGGAGACGGTCGTCGATGGACGCGGCCTATCAAGCCCATTTCAGGGACTGCGGACAACGTAGTTTTCAGGGCAGACGGGCCATTTTCTTGCCGCGCCATGACGTGCCGATCGCCGGCGCGCTCGAGCCTTGCGGCGGGGGGCTCGTCCGGTGGCTGTGGGGGAAGGGTAATAGGAGATGAGGCGGGCGTTGCTTGGTTGTACCGACCGTGAAGGATGGGACCCTGATTCCGCGCAGTCTGTAGGCTGGCTTGCGCCGATTCTCTCTTCAAAATGACGTGCGCGCCCTGAGGCCGGGGCGGGACCGTTCAACCAAGGTCGGCTCCACTCAGGGTCTGGGAGCCGTTATTTTAGGGAGGCAGAGAGCGGCGCTGTGGTTTTGGGAGTCCCTTGCAGTGCAGAGCGCCGCGTACTTGTGCGAGGGTGACGTCGAGGAGGGCTCCTTTTCACCTCCTTTTGGGCGGGAGTCGGGAGAAGGCCAAGTTCGCTCCCTGGACGGGTGGCTTTGTTCCCTTGTTGAGGACGCTGCTTCGACTGGAATGATCAGTAAAGGGGAAAGCGACCTGCGCGGGCCGCCTCGCCCTGCGGAGGCGTGGATGATCTCCGAGGTACCGACGGTTGATTCCTGAGTCCCAAATCGTCTGTCGCGCGTACCTTGTCTTTGGTGCGCCCTCGGCCCAGCACGGGACAATAGGCACGAACATGCTCGACTGGCCGTGACGCTCTTGGTGATGCTTGGCTCCAGTCCCTTGGAGAGGCTGATTGATGAGCGCCGATCAGGAGAGAACTTATCCAGCATGCATGCATAATCTGAGACATGCCGCTGGGCCCAGACCAGGGACGCTATGCAAAATGCTCGTGCGAAGCCAGCCTTGGGGGAAAAGACAGTCAGTCAGTCAGAGCTGCTGCACGGGGACGGAAGTCATGTCTTGCAGGCTGGCCCCCCGTTATGGAGATAAGGGGATGATGGCCCCAAGCTGGATAGTTCTGGCATCTCGGAGCTGGGGGACCTTGGGGCTCGGAAGAATGCAGGCGGCTTGGCTGTTGTCAGGGTGAAAGTCGAACACCTTGGTGGTCGATTCAGTGAGATGCTATACCGATGCGTGGGTATGGAGAGGGTCGACACAAGATGCGGTATCGAGAGCCAGACAATTCGGGATTCTTGGGCCAAGGCGTTGGCAGAGAGAAGGCGAGAGAGAGAGCGAGCAAGGTGAAGGCCGAGGTCGTTGGGCGAAGCATCTACGCTTGCCTGCCCTGGCTATGCCGAGTACCGTGCGCACACATTTTTTGGTAGCGCCCATTTTCAGGGCCCCTGGGCGACCCTTGGGCGACACGGCTGGCCAGACGAGGCGCCGGATCGGCCTCGCCGGCGGGCCCCTACTGCCGCTCCAGGCCACCGCAGCACGTGCGCACTGGCCGCTCGACACTGTACGATCCACCCCTCCACCTCGTATTTCGATCCCGACTACTGGCGCCTCAAGTCTTCATCATTCCAAGCTCCGGACACTTTTCCCTCGCATCACTCATCCGTCTCGCCTCTGCCAACGGCCCGCGATTTGCCCTCCCGCCACGCCATCAGCGGCGGTGTGGGACGCTGGGACGGGAACGCTCGCACGCGGTGGTCGTGCTGCCGACCTCGCGCTGGCCGCCGCCCGACCCATTGCTCGGGACGGCATGTGAAGGACGAGCAGCAAAAAAACCGAGATTCGTCGACGCGGGGCTCCTGAGACTGCGTGTCTTCGACCCAGTGCCTCCCCCACGCTTACCAGACGAATGCACTGCGACGCCACGGACCCCTGATGCTGCGCCGTGGTTCAAGCCTTGGCCTGCCTCGAGCCTACTTTCGACCTCGTGGGAGCCGAGCTTCGGGCGACGCCCGCCCTGTGTGTGGCACAGTCAGTCGACAGCTATCACATAACTTGGGACTCGGGAGTACCGAGTACCTGCCGCACATCAGTGCGCAGCGACTAATCGAGATGGCCGTCGTTGTGATGCCCCGGGGCTTTGACCGCCGCGGGAGGCCGTGCCAGCCGTCCGGCGCCCGGTCGTGCCAATAACTAACCCTCGCTCCTCCCCCCCCGCGCCCCCCCGTCGCATCCGTGCCTGGGCTGCTTAGAATAGAAAGGCCTCTTGTCATGCAGGCCTCGGGGCTGGCAATGAAAAGTCCAGAGTCTGATGCTTTTCGAGACGTCTGCCGAAGGCCGTCTGTCATATCTCGTCGACCGACGATGGACACGGACGGCTCATTAGAATTGGCAGGGCAGGACGCGGCATGGGTCGACATGGCATCGCTCGGCCGCTTCCTTTTTGGCGCGGCAAACGCCCAAGCACCTGAGCATGGCAGGGCGTCAGACTCCCGTCCCCGGGACGAGGCCGGTGCGCTGACCTGGGCCGGGCAGAGCGCGTTCCCCCCCCCCCCCCCCTTCTCTCGGGAGCGGCCAGGGTAACCCGGGCTAAGGCCGTGGTGCAGGCTGCTGACATGGACAAGCGGGCAGAAGCCTGTGCGGCTTGTCATTGTGCGGCTCGCTACCCGCAAGTAGCCGTCTCCGTCTGGTGCTGGGATGAAGGCTCCAGCTTCCAGGTATAGAAACGGCCACGACGTCGATAAACAATATGTGGAGCACTGCGCAGCCTGGGAGCGCAACCTCGAAGTTGCTTTTGACTGGCAGCATGGTACATGCTGTACATACATACATACATACACGGGCGCATGTGTCTATGTATGTACAGCATGTACAGACAAAGCATGTATGTACGTACAATGTACAGTATGCTTGCTTGCTTTTGTGGCTCTTGAGCCTCCTCACGACTCGTCACACTCGTCTGTCCACTCTAATTGCCAGCCCACCACAACAAAGCGGCCGCCCTCGATAGCTCTGCCACTGGACTGGACACGACCACCGACTCCGTCCGTCATGGCCCTGGGCCGCGCTACTGAGCCTTCCCCCTCCCCACCGTTCCAGCCGGCGCTCCAGGCCTCTTGTTGCCCGTATCTCGCACTGCGGGCGGGCTACGCGCGAGACCGAATCTCCTCGGTTGCCGCGCGGGAGGGAACAGAGGGCGTGGGAGTCGGAGGGCAAACGTCGTCCTCGGTCCTCTCCATCCCTGCCCGCTTCCTTGCCTGCCTGCCAGGGAGCTCGAGCTCCATCAAATTGTGCTCGGCGCCCACGGGCTGTGTTTGCGGGGGCGCTAGCAGAAACAAGGGGAAATCAGGGGGGCTGCCTGTCTGCCATCTACCTGGTGCTACGTCTTGGGTGCGAGTGCCTCGAGGCAGGCATGTAGTTGTGCTCTCGGGGTCAGAAAGAGAGGCCGGGCCGCTCGTGAGTTGTTTTTGTCAGAGGACGAAAATGAGTTGTTTTACCCGCGGGTGGATGCCAAGCAGAATCACTGAGCTGTCACGGACCAACCCTGTGGCGGCGGGTCTGTCTTCTTCCTCTACCTCTTTTTCTGTTCTTTTTTTTTTACCTTTTCTCTTCCTCGGCTTTTACTTTTGTCTTTCTGTCCGTCTTTTTTTTTCGAAGCAAGATCTGGCAACGCATCAAGACGCTGTTTTACCTGGTCTGCACATATGTAAAACTTCACAGACGCGGCATCCAATCTCTCGCTCACTCAGACTCAACTCACTCCAGAGCCCCGGCACGCTGACATGTTTTCCATATTTTATTCATTTCATTTTTTGGGCAATCTGTCGTGGCTCGTCTTGACCGTGTATGGCCTCAGGCTTGATCCCTCCCTTTTTTGCCATTTTTTCTTTAAATTTTCCATATTGTTTTTTCCCGGCGCCCCCCTCCCCCCCCCCCCCTGCCCTTCCCCTTCGCTCTCTTTTCTGATAGGAGACATTCTCAGACATGACCCAGAGTGGGCACGGTCTCGTCCGGCGCCCGAGTCAAAGGAGACTGGGCATGTCAAAGGGCAATAATGGTTTCATTCCGATGAGCCGAAGAAGCCTCCCGCTGCCGTGCTTCTTGAGCCAGTGCCTAGAGCTCTACTCGGTCGACGGCAGACGTGCCTACTTGTCTTCTCTACAGTTCTCTTTTTTTTTCTTTTTTCTCTATCGTGCCAGACGGGGCTCCTGTTTCGATGATATAACTACCCGCTCTGGCTCCCGCCGTGGACCAAACTTTAAATCCCCGTCCTGACTCCTCAGTCCTACGCCAACTCGGCAGAACAAGCAGCCAAGCCCACACGCGTTGTATTTGCCCTCTCTCCATCTCCGGGCCTCTATCTCTCACTCACTCTGCTTCTGTCCCTCATCCTCCTCTCCTCAGCCTCTTTGGTTGCATTGAATAACGCAAAGAGCCGTCATTTCCTCCTCCCTGCCACAGGGCCTGCCTTCGTCCTACATATAAGCCAGGGTTGTCCCAATAGCCGCTGTCTCTTATAGTCGGGACCACCGCTGAGGGAGCGTTACCTGTCTTCCCCGTCTGTCTCCCGGCTTCTCCATAATCATATTCCAACGGCGCATCCCCTGTCAAGCCAGAGACGGGTTCCATCGCCAAGACGTCGTTCGGTACAAAGAGAGCATCCCTTCTCCCGCCGGCCTCGCCTCCTCTGCTCTTCATCTCGCGCCTCTTCGCGTCCGGAAAAAAGACAGGGAAAAAGAGAAAGACCTCGCCTTCGCCCCGACAAGCTCTCTGCTTCTCCGACGCTCTTTTGAGGAACGGGATTTCGACGCTCATTTGACCGAGTCCGACATCTTCCAGGATACGCCGACGAGATAAAAGAGAAGGCCATCGCACCGCATATAATACCCAGATATAGACACGACATCAACATCGTGACGCAGGCAACCGAGTCAGTACCACCTGAAGAGCCGACGCTGCCGCACCCAACCGCCCTTGTGTCCGCCCGAGAGCAAACAGGATATACAGAACAGCAACCTGCTTATCCTCTCCTCTTCTCTCTCTCTCTCACTCACACTCTCCCTCTCACGCATACGCTCGCCCTCACCCGCCCTCTGGCCCCTCATCAATACCCTCATTTAGACAGCAAAAGGAGGAGCACAGCGACCATGTGTGACTTTACCAAAAACTACTACATCTACACCTCGTGCACCGACCCCGGCGCCCACTTTTGCAGCACCTCGACTGACGGCAGCCGGCACCGTTCGTGCCCCATGGGTCCTCACGAGCGCTACATCGTCCTGCCCGAGAGCTGCCCGCTGTGCTGCGGATGAAAAAGAAGAGGCTCGGTGGCCCCGTCCGCCAGGCCGACAGATACGCCGGGCACCTCTCAGCCCCGTCCATTCATCCCGCCTGGCGAGCTTCCGCACTGTCTTCTCTACCGCCTCGTATCTCCTCTTATTCCCGGCCGACGGGAACACGAAAAGCGAAAAGAAAAAAAAGGAAGCCGGCAGACAGTCTCCCGGTCCTCCCCCGGCGACCACACGGAGTACCGGCCGACAAGAGACGCAGTGATAATCGACGGCCGGCGGCCGACTTCACACCAAGGCCCTCTCACCTCTCACCTCCACACCCTTCTATCCATTCTCAACAATCGAGTTTCTACGCTTCTTTCCAAGCACCAAAAGGAGAAAAAAAAGAAAACGGAAGAGGCCGAGTCCTCGGCGATCAAGGCCGTGACGGCGACGCAGTGAGACAAGCGACTCCGTCCCGAACGCCGACCGCAGAGGGCGAGGCGCCCGCGCGTAGAGGGCGCCCGCGAACACGGCAGATCCGTCTCATAGCTTCATCACGGCGTTTAGGGGCATATGACATATGACAGGTATCAGAGCGAAAAGCGAAAAATCGTGTGTGGAAACATCTTTTTCTTTTTTCTTTCCCCTTTTCTTCTTTTCTTTCTCTCATCTCGTTTCTCACCACTCGATTCAGGCGAAGGGGGCGGCAAATAGGTCAGACCTTCGCTTATACGGGCATAATGGCAATCACGAAGAGGGGGGGATCTGAGGACATCGGCGATCGGAGGCATCGACCTGCCTTATCTTTCTTCTGCCCATGACTGTTTCAGGTCCCGGATGCCCTCTGCCAGGGGTGATGGAATTGGGCGCAGCGCCGCGGGCGTCACGGGATCTATCGGGGTCGGGTGGAGGGTTGGACGACATGGGCATTCTGAGGGCTGCTGGACAGCCCCGACATAATGGCCGCAGGCCCGGACGATTTCTTCCCTTCTCATGGTAGCAAATCAAGATCTCCGTCCTCTCTCTCTGTCTCTCCGCCTCCCCTTTTTCGTCTTTTACGTCATGCCCTTCATCGCGATCCTGCTCCGCCCCCCTGACCCCCCCACCGACCTTCATGTCTCACATGTCCGTCTGCCTCGGCTCTACTGGCCCAACGGGCGAGAGACAAGCAGAGGCCCATAGCCAGGGAGGCCCAGCTCTCGTCGGGGACTTCGCGAGCTGCTCTCGCCTGCCTAATCGGCCGCGGCCGGAGCAGAGGGAAAGCTCGATCCCGATCTCGATCCCACGGTCACAGGGGGGGGATGCAGGTGAACCAGGGCGCCTACGGCGACGCGGTCGGCCTGAGAATCCCGTCTGGGGACCATGGCGGTCTCGCCCATGAAGAGCGCCACCATGCCCATGGCCAGGCGTTCCTCAGGATGCCGAAAATGCATATGCATCTTCGGACTTGTGCGGTTCTGTCCCCTTGTTTCCTTCCAAAGGGTCTCCGGCCAAGACGCTGGAATGTGACGGCGGCGGGGGAGGTGACCAGGGCTCGTCGTATGCCCCCCCCTTCCCCTCTCCCAGTGCAGACGCCGCCATTCTTCTCTGAGAAACAGGTACGCAGGAACGAGGCGGAGTGTGTGCGCCGTGGCCGGATGTGGCTCGAACCGGGCACCCCGATGACAGAAGAGGAACGAGGGTGTGAGTGCGTGGCCGGCATTGATCGAGGCGAACACAACGCATGCTTCGCCGCCATCACGGTGTGCCAAGACTCTCGGTACCATTCTGGCCTCCATCAAGAACGACGGCCGCTGGCTCGTGTCGTGACCGGGCGAATACTGTACGAGAGGGCATGGCTGCCTCAAGAGGCGGACGAGAAAAGCTGCACGCCATGGGCCCGCGCCCTGACACCAGTCGAGGCACAACCGCTGCGGTGGCCAAAACGCGCGTGCCGTGGGAGAGGACCGGCCAGCCAAGATTCCAAAGCTTCGAGACGTCTGCCGCGCGGTGGGGTTATAGAAGGGTTGGCTTAGGGCGTTGCCGGCCGGGAATCATGACGCTGCCCGGACGGGAAGAGGTTTGGCAAAGCAGAAGGACGGCCTTGGCGCCCAGGGCCTGGCCAGCTCCGTGGCTAGCTTCAACGCGGTCGAGCACGTGGAAGCGGGAGGCAGCCGGGGGGGGGGGGGGGGTGTGTGCCGGCGAGAGCCGTGGAGAAGCCGCCAGGCCCGGCCGGCCCTTAGGCCGTCGGCCGAGGCCGCTGCCGCCTAGACTGCGCTCCGCCCCCACGACGAGTCGGAAGGCGAGCGACGGCAGCGACGGAGCCATGAGCAGAGAGGGCGACTGTCGGTTCGGGTCGTCAGGCCCGAAAGTGTAACCGCCATCGTGGGGACCAGCTGGCCAGGGGAGGACTCGGTCGGCCAGGCAGGGCGACACGCCGTCAGTTGCCCCGTTTCGCTGACGGTTGCGTCCCGGCGAGGTCGAGGGCCAGGGCGTCCGCCCAAAGGAGCTGCTGGCTTCGACGACATGCAGGCGGCAAGGGAGAGGGACAGGAGACGATGCTCTCTGCCTTGGTGGAGGACGGAGGTCGGATGAGGTAATGGGAGTAGTTGAGCTTGGAGGGGGCGACGCGTTGCTACCCTACAGCAACTATGTCAGGTCCGGGCCTCGGCAAAACCCACTTTAAGCTGTCCCTCCCCGTTCTGTTTTGTTTGTCCGCGCCTCCGCATGTTTTGGCGCGTTGCTCGACGCCTGCCCAGACACCACCTCCGCCTTGAATAGGTAGATTGTATAACTAAAGTACGGGCTGCTAGCACAGCCACACGGCCCGGGCGCGGGGACGAGAGCCGGTGCGGCTCCGCGGGCCGAGGCCCAGCGGTGGGGCCCCACCTGGGCCTGTCCCCGGCCGAAGCACAGATAAGGCCGGCAGCCGTTCGATTGCCCAGAGTCGAATGGCCAGTCACCGGCGGCAGACTGAATAACGGAATCAGGCGCAAGACAGGGAAACACAAGAGCAGCCTTCGAGTAAGTCGAGACGGAAATCCCCGGAGCAGACCGTGCGGCTGACGAGCCAGCTTACCTAAGCACACAGCCTCGGCTCAACTCCCTCGGCGAGGACGATAAGACGACAGGCCGCGCGACAACTCGGCAAGGCCTGGATTCGGTCAAAAGGCCCCCGGCAGCGGAAGACGAGCGACGGCGAGCGAGCGAAGAGCAAAGACCCATGTCGATCCCCGAGTCCGAGTACCTGAGCCCCGTGTGGCGCGATGGCCTGTTCAGTTGCGTCCCCCTTGTTCATCCAACCCGTCGCCCCTCTCCCTGAGCACGGCGGCTGACGGGTTGCGAATGGCGGAGCGCAGAGGACCGGGTCGTCTTCGTGACGGGCGGCGCCGGCACCATCTGCAGCATGCAGACGCGCGCCCTCGTCCGGCTGGGAGCCAACGCCTGCATCGTCGGCCGGAACAAGGACAAGACGGAGAAGGCGGCCAGGGACATCGCGACGGCCAGGCCCGGATCCAAGGTCATTGGCATTGGCGAATGCGACGTCCGCCGGGTATGCCCCCCACCGCGCTCCTGCGACGGCCGGTCGCCATGACGCGCTGACGGTCGCGCTCCCAGATGGACAGCCTTCAGGCGGCAGCGGATCGCTGCGCGCGTGAGCTGGGAGCCATCGACTTTGTCATGTAAGTCGCCTCGCCGATGCGGAGGAGTGACCGTCTTGTTCGGGGCGCTGATGCGAAGCGGCAGTGCCGGGGCGGCGGGCAACTTCCTCGTGTCGCTCGAGGGCATGAGCTCCAACGCCTTCAGGTCCGTCATGGAAATCGACACGCTGGGGACCTTCAACACGATCAAGGCGACGATGCCGCACCTGCTGCGCAGCCGCACGCCGCGCATCATCTTCGTCTCGGCCACCTTCCACTACACCGGCATGCCGATGCAGGGGCACGTGGCGGCGGCCAAGGCGGCCGTCGACTCGCTCATGGCCTCGGTCTGTCTCGAGTACGGCCCGCGCGGCGTGACCAGCAACGTGATTGCGCCCGGCGCCATCCAGGACACCGAGGGCGCGGCCCGGCTGCTGGGCGCCGACGCCGACGCGCGCCAGTCGTACGCCGCCAGCATCCCCCAGGGCCGGCTGGGCACCGTGCGCGACGTTGCCGACACGACCGTCTTCCTCTTCAGCCAGGCCGGCTCCTACATCAACGGCCAGACGATCCCGGTCGACGGCGGGGCCTGGAGGCGGCAGGGAGCCTCGTCCATGGGGGAGCGGTCGATGCAGTATCCTCACTATCTGCTGCCGGAAGAAGCCGGCCAGGCGGGCAAGGCAAAGCTTTGAAAGGACGCTCGGAATTGAAGTGCCGTCGGTCGTCACGTGGCCGGTCTGCGGAGCGGCAATCGTTGGGGCGTGGAGTCAGCAGAGCCGATGTCGGAATGAGCCGTGGCGCTGGGATGTTCTTTGCAATTTTTTTTTTTACCCTCAACGAATACCATCCCCGTGCGTCTGCACGCGTCTCCTCGGAGTGACAATGGGGCGGCAGAAGGCGATGATGTCGGCTCTCGATTCGAACGCTCCCGGATCACGGCACCCGCGACCTTGCGAGTCCGGATAGCCGACGGCCCCCCCCTTGCCGGCTTCTGCACGCAACTGACGATGTCTGTCGAGACATGCAAACGCCCCCGCGCGATAAGTTCGTCACCTGCAGCTCCCCCGCAGAGGCTCGCACGCATGAAGATGGCTACCAAGACTAAAGGGAGGAGTTCCAGTATGTACAGAGGCGGACCGCAGACGTACATATGGCTTGTCGGGCGACGCAACCAGGGTCGAAGAACTTTTTTCTTCCCTCTCCCCTTCCCTTCCCCCCACACCTCCTCACGAAGCCTCGACGAACTATTCGCCGGCTTCCCGCGTCTACTGGTCGTAGGCTAGTCGCAGACGGTCAACCAGGGTCCCCCATGGTACCGACAAGGCAGAGAAGGGATAGTTTGGTGTTGGCGAAGCTTAAGGCCCGACCGGGCCAAAGGGCCAAGACTGGGCCATCAGAGGTGGGTGGCACCGCATGGCTGGCTGGCACCCTGTGCTACCTCTTGTGGCAGGCAGCGGATGAATGAAGACGATTCGACGCATGCGTGCGGAAAAAGGTCCGACTCTCCCTCGCCTGCGCACGACTCCGGCACACCCACGCGTGCCGGCCTGCAGGATTGTGCACGTCGCCGGTGGGGACGAAGCCTCTGCTGCTCGGCCTCTCGCGTGCCTCCATCGCCGGCCCCAGCGCCGTACATATTCCTTCGCGGCCGCGTTCCCCGAGCCCGTCGTCCCCCCCCCCCACTCCTGCTGTCTCCCCGCTCGCTTCCGCGCGCCGTTTATGAGCCGATTCTCCCCTCCGCCCCCCGTCCGAAGACGAGGCGAAGCCGTGCGAAACAGCAAGCAAGGGAAGACGACCGATTGAGACTGATTGCTCTTCGTCGCGCCACCGCCGCCCGCTGCCGACCTCCGACATCACACCCCGCCCCGGCCCGGCCTTTTTCCCCGGCCCCGCAACGTCACCTGACCCGGCTCGGCCCCGTGTCCCGCGCCCGCCCGCCGCCATGCTACCCGAGCTGCTCGTGCTCGCGCTTCTCTCCGTCTCGGCCGGCGCCGCCGAGGAGCGCCGCCTCGGCGCCTACGTCTTCCACCGGCACGGCGACCGCACCTCCAAGGCCTGGAAGCCCGTCAACCTGACGGCCCTCGGCGCGCTGCAGGTCCACTCGTCCGGCGCCTTCTACCGCGACCGCTACCTCACCGGCCCGTCGCCCCTCGGCCTCAGCCGGGACGTCGCCGTGCCGGCCCAGCTGGCCGTCTCCTCGCCCCGCGACGCCGTCCTGCACGCCTCCGCCCTCACCTTCCTGCAGGGCCTGTACCCGCCCCAGCCGGCCCTCGGCGCCGAGACGCTCGCCAACGGGTCCCGCGTCGAGGCGCCGCTCGGCGGCTACCAGTACGTCCCCGTCGAGCCCGTCGCCGCCGCCGCCGCCGCCGCCGCCGAGAGGCCCGAGGACAACGCCTGGCTGCAGGGCGGCACCGGCTGCGTCAACGCCGAGGTCAGCTCCAACAGCTACTTTGCCTCGGCCGACTACAAGCGTGCCTACGACGGCTCCCTCGACTTCTACCAGAGCCTGCTGCCCGTGGTCAACGGCACGTATGGCCCGGCTGCTGCCAACTTCAAGAATGCCTACTCCAGTACGTCTCGACGGCCCTTGGGCCGCAAAACCCCTTCCCTCCCCTATCCCTCGCCACAGACTGACCCTTTCCTGCGCCTCGGCGTCCAGTCTTCGACCTCGTCAACGTCGCCACCATCCACAACGCCTCCATACCCTCGTCCTCGCTCCTGAGCGGCGCGACGCGCGCGCGCCTCCTCGAGCTCGCCTCCGAGCACGAGTGGAACCTGGCCTACAACGCCAGCGAGCCCGTCCGGGCCATCGCCGGCGCCGTCCTGGCCGGGCAGGTCCTCGAGGCGCTGCAGGCCGTGGTGGAGGGCAAGCCGTCGGTGCCGAGGCTGCACGCGCAGTTCGGCGCCTACGGCACCTTCATGGCCTTCTTCGGCCTCGCCCAGCTGCCGGCCGCGAGCGCCGACTTCCGCGGCATCTGCGACTACGCCTCGTCCATGGCGTTCGAGCTCGTGACGACGGCGCCCGCCGGCGCCAGGCCGGCCGCCGACGACGTCTCCGTGCGCTTCCTCTTCGCCAACGGCTCGGCTGCCGACGCCGGCCTCCGGCCCTTCCCCCTCTTCGGCCAGGGCAGCAGCGTGCTCAAGTGGCGCGACTTCGCGGCCGGCATGTCGGCCTTGGCCGTCTCCGACACGCCGCACTGGTGCGCCCTGTGCGGCAAGACGGACGGCAAGTGCGCCGCCAAGGGCCCCGACGGGGACGACACCGCCCGGGCGGCGGCGGCCGGCGACGGCGGCGGCGTCTCCAGGCCCGTCGCCGGCGTCATCGGCGCGCTCGTCACCCTCCTCGTCGTTCTCGGCATCCAGGCCGCCGCCATGCTCTTCGGCGGCCTGCGCCTCGTCAGCAACTCGTCGCTTGCGCGCGCGCGCCGGGCCGACCTCGCCGCCGAGGCCGGCGCGGCCAAGTCGTGATGGACCTGTCGCGTGCTGCGTGCGCGCGCTCTGGGACGGGAGCCGTGAATCGGGGAGGCAGGACGCGGTCAATTTCAACGCAAGGAGATGAGTGTGTGGTGTGTGTGTGTGTGTG
>NJEV01000396.1:5221-20893 GCA_002591385.1 Cordyceps sp. RAO-2017
CCCCCCCCCCCCCCCTCCGTCAGGGCTACCCGCGGTCGTATGTTTGACTTCTTCCAGATGGCAATGCCCCAGGCACCCTCGCACAACAAGGACCTGGTGACACCGGGGACCGAGCTTCTCAGAGCCAGCACACGCTCTCTTTTCCCCACATCGCGCCTCGCAAGCAGCGGCGAGTAAGCCGCCTCCTCGGCTAGCCGATAGCGGTAATCCGAGGCACCGAGTGTCGATAGCCCCAAGTCTGGAGTCTGGATTAGATGGGTGGATGCAGCTTTTATCGACTTGCACTAGAAATCTGATGCTCCCGAGTGCTGCGCCAAGTCCATCCGCGCGCCGACTGTGAGTGAGCCTCCTGCGATGGCCGGTCCGCTGCTCAGAAGCGGCAGACCAGCTGACGTGATCGCCCAGGTGACGGTGGATGCCACCCCGAGGCCATCTTATCTGTCAAACGCCAGCCCGTAGTATTTTCCAAGCTGCAAAGTACAAGCCAGCCGACTCTCGTGTGGTATCGGGCCACACGGCGGCAGCCTTTGCAGGTACATACACAGACAGTACGTGCACATCCATCCATACAAGACGTAGCCTAGCTTACCTGTCGTATGTGGACGGGCAAGTGCCTTGTAGCTGGGAGCCGAGGAAGAGCGCGCCGCTCGTTGTTTACAAGAAAGAGGGATGAACTGAGACGGCAAGGGAAAAAAAAAATCCCCATCTTGAACGGGCAACGTTTCAAGAGCGCTCGCAACCGTCTGACAAGAGCTCGCCCCCGCTTCGTTTCCATGGAGCTCTTCCAAGCGTCCGTCTCCTGTCGCAAAATCCTCCGCTGCTCTCCCCCTTCCCCGCCTGCCCGCAGGACCCGAGCCGCTGGGGCAGCTGGAGTCTCTGGACCGGCCGTCGGTCCCACTGCCACGACTGCGATGCGAGCGGATGGCCATACTGTGCCACCGCCGAGGCCTCTCCTGACAAAGCCCGCCTTGCTGCTGCTGGGCGAATGGCCGCCGGCGGGAAGAGACGAGCGGTGCGGTGCGTGCGTGCGTGCGTGCGTGCGTGCGCCGCTGGCTTCGAGCTCCGTGCTGCTTGGCCAGAGAAGGGCTAGGGAGCATGCCTGGGGAGCTGTCAGGCACGGCCTTGACCCGTCCCACGCGCCCCGAAGCAGTTTAAGGGGACGTGCCAGGAGAGGCGAGGAGGGAGGGAGGGAAAAAAAAAAAAAGGGGAGGGGGGGCCAAGAACGCTGAACTAGGGTCTGCCTTGGCCTTCTGTCCTGCTTCCATGGCTTCCGTCCCGACGGCGGCCTTGCCGCATTGCGCAACTCCCACCAACTCCGCCTCTCTTCATTCGTGATCTGGTCCATCCGCCCGTCGACGACGCTCGTCTTTGTCTCCAAAAGCACGTTTTCGACTCCTCCGCGCCGGCGCCCACCCCTCTTTCCCGGCCATCCCCTCCTTTCTCCCCCCCTTCGCCCCTCGTCTCGGCCAACGCTGGCCTCGTGACAGCCATCCTGCGCCTCGTACGTATCCGGTCCCCTCCCCCAGTTTTCGTCGTCTTACCTCGACTCGACTCGTGGGCTCCCGGTGCCGGCCACAGCGCCACGCCACTACAGGCCATACCGTCCGTACTATACCGCACTCTGCCATGCCGCTTTGTGCCGTGCCTCGCCTCGTCTGGTCCCAGCATTGACCGGCTCCTCTCCTTACAAAAGGCCGCCCTTCTCCTACCCACGACGATTTCTTCATCTCGCTCATTGCATCCTCCCCTTCTCCTCTTCAGAGACGTGCCTTCTCAGGCTCTGGACGTCGCCAATTCTTCCGCGCCCGTCTCCTACCCAGCCAGAAATCACCCCGCTCCCCGCTCGCGGCCGCATCCGCATTCTCTCTGCACTTCTCCAGCCCGCAGGCAAAAGGACGCTCCCCAAGTCGCCCAACTGCCCCCAGACGTGCCCCGGCTCCAACCAGCAGGCAATTGGGAGGAGCCTCACGCAGCCATGTCGCGACTCACCCCCACACTCAGACAGCTGGCTCCGCGGCATGCCGCGCCGGCCCCACTAGCGGCTCCGATCCTGGCCGCGGCTCGTCTCCACCCCGTTCCCCGCCGCGCCGTACACACTAGCCCCGCCCGGCAAAATCTCTCGCCGGCGCCCCGGCCCCATCTCCTGCCCGAATTCAGCCTGAAGGACAAGGTCATCGTCGTCTCGGGCGGCGCCAGAGGCCTCGGACTCGTCCAGGCCGAGGCGCTGCTGGAGGCTGGCGCAACCGGTAAGTCTGTCTGACGTCATGATGGGGTTCTGGAGGACTTGTCACGCAGCGCACATAGAGCATTCCAAAACTGACTCTCATCCCCGCGCTCAGTTCATTGCATCGATAGGCTTCCCTCGCCCGCCAATGATCCCAGCTCCGGCTTTTCGCAGATTTACAAGCGCGCCCGGCGTGAGTTGGACACGAGCCTCACCTATCATCAGTCCGACGTTCGGAACGTAGTCGAGCTCAATAAGATCATGGAGAACATTGCCGACCAAGCCGGCCGATTGGACGGGCTCATCGCTGCTGCCGGCATCAACCATGAGACGCCCGCTCTCGAGTATACCCCAGACGAGGCGGATCGGATGATGAGCATCAATGTCACGGGTGCCTTCATGACAGCCCAAGCAGCCGCTCGACAGATGGTCCGACTCAAGCAAAAGGGCAGTATCTGCATGATTGCCAGCATGAGCGGCACCATCGCCAATCGTGGCATGTACGCTCCGTAAGTCGCGAGTGGCCCGGATAGATGCGGAGAAACATGCCAGCTGACACGCTCCAGGGCCTACAACGCTTCCAAAGCCGCAGTGATTCAACTCTGTCGCAGCTTGGCAGCAGAATGGGGCGAGTATGGCATTCGTGTCAACACGCTGTCGCCTGGATACATAATGACCCAGATGCTCCAATCCCTTTTCGATGATTTTCCCGAGCGAAGGGAAATATGGCCATCGGAGAACATGCTGAATCGCCTGAGTCTTCCCAGCGAATATCGTGGCGCTGCCGTTTTCCTGCTCAGTGAAGCCAGCAGTTTCATGACGGGTAGCGATCTGCGAATTGACGGCGGCCACTCGGCCTGGTGAGCGCGACGTGGAGAGGAGTTGTCTTTGAACTATGCAAGCAGCGTCGCCTGGGTTGATTCAGATTTTCCCCGGAAAAACACCCGGTGAACAAAATGATGTGGAGTAGTATCGGGTTGATGATGGATTCAGCTGGCAATGTGGCGTACTCAAGAGCACGCGGTGGTGCATGGTCGTTGGTGTTCCTGCCTATTCCCCCCCTTCCTATGCATGCTCATGGCTCTCGGGTAGATAATTGTAATGCAAAATGATGGTACGAATTGATGCTTCCGAGGCACTCGATTTACTTTCTTGTGACTCCATAACTTTGCGTGTTACACATAGACTGCTGCCGCGATCCTTGACTCAACGGTTTTGGCTTCCTGCGTCGGAGTTTGGCTGCCTGGTGACGACATGTGAGAACACGCCACGTGGGCCCAGCTTTCCTACTGTTCCAGGCTGGAGCCTAAGCTTCCGTTCGATATCGGACAACGCTGTGCCCGAGTCCCGCAGCAACATGGCTTCAAGAATGGTTCGCATATCGAGAAGGCGTCTGCCCGACGGACTATCGGGACTCGAGATGTTCGTGTCGATATTAGCCTGTCGCTGCAGAAGTCGTCTCGCCTCGAGGACTGAGAGTGTGGTGTTACTGCGGGTTGGAGGAAACAAAAACTCTGATGCTCCGGCTTGGGATGGCGGCAGGGCAGCCTTGAATGGCGGCGAGAAAGAAGATGCAGGTTGAGCCACCCCCATATCGTGGAGACGACGAGAAAAGTCGCTGGAAAGATTTTCAGGTCCGACGAACTCGGACAGAGAAGCTGTAGAGAACGGCGTGTTAGACCATGATGCTTTTGACTGCAATTTTCCATCTCAGGTTCTAGCAAATCAGGGCTCCCACATTGGCCCTCGGCGTTCGCCTTTCGGGATGACCATGGACTCGGCTGATGCCCGTTTCGGGATACGCTCCAGGGAGGAGAAGTTCCAGACGCTGTGCGAGGAAGTTTTCGCGTCAAGCCCGCGCGGTTGGAGGAAGCTTTGGATGTAAAGGAGCCCATAGACACGTCCCGGTGAAGCTGCCAGCGACAGTGATGAGCGCTGCGGAGCCGCCCTGGTGATGGTGATGCGTCGTTACAGAAGAGTACCGTATTAGCTAATAGGTGAGTTTAGGCAAAAAAAAAAAAACAAGTGGGGGGCATGACTAAGCCACGCTAGTGTGACGGGTCCCGACACACGCACAATAACGATACGTTATTGGTGAGCCTGAACCTCAGGCTCCCCTCATACGACGCGTGATGTTCAATGGGGAAAGTGCCCTTGGATCTTCACTTCGACTGCGCCATACGAATTCAACCATAATGTTGATAATTATTAAAGGCTTTGAGATATTGCACTTGGTGCGAAATGTGGAGGAAGGGCTCAGAGTATTGCAGCCCTCCCATCAAAAAAGAACGAAAGTAACATGAAGTCCACCAGATCACAACGCAAATTCATGTCGCCTGCAAAGCAGATATCAACACTTTGTGATGTACAGCCCAATGGGAGACGGGTTGTAGTCCTGGAAGTAGTTGAGCTTGGTATTGCCCGCGGCGGAAATTTGAACGGCCATCTGCTTCCCCGCGGGGCAATCAAAAGTCATGACGGAATAGCTGTTGCCGGGGGAGACGGTCAGTGTACCCAAAGCTTGCTTCTTTTGTGGCTTGTTGTTGTACGTCGTTTCCTTGACGGCGGCTGCCTCGAGTTCATCAAAGTGCAGCATGCCGTCACCAGAAAACGCGTAAGAGGATGTCTGGAGTTCTGTCTGACGAGGCATCAAGAAGACGAGGCTGCACTTCTTCCCCTTATCGGCGAGAGGAATGTCAAAGTTGAAAATGGAGGACATGCTCGATGACACCTTGCCGAAGTAGGATGTGCCCGCTGCCTTGTCTGGCTGAGATTTGTCTACCGGCAAGACGAGATGGGGAAACTCGTACGGTCCTTCGAGCATGGTGGGGCAAGTCTTGGGAGCCGCCAGGGGAGCCGCCGGGGGAGCCGCCGGGGGAGCCGCCGGCAGAGCAGGACAGTTAGTGCGGCATGAGTCGGCCCTGAGTGTCACCTCAGCGCAGTTGATGCCATTGGGCTTGAGGTAGACGTTGTGCTGGCCACCTTCAGCCGTCTGGCACTCGTAGAAGGTCGTCTGTCCGCCGTAAGATACGGCGCCGTCGCAGCGTATCTTGAATCCCTTGTCAGGATTTTGCCCCTGATCGCACTGCAAGAGATTGGTAGGAGCTGGCGTCCCGTCAAAGTCAGCCAAGAAGTCGGCCATGGCGCTAAAGCTGTCGCGACCTACGTGTCCACCAGCAGCCTCGTCCCTCAGAGTCAATCAGCTGGTCTCTGCGGAGGTCGAACGTTGCCGAGTCAATGCCTTTCCCAGCACGGACTTGGCCGCTGTTGATCTGCCCCACGGGGCCGGAGATGGCGCCAGCTACACTCATGCGTAGCTGGCATCCAGTGCTGGGCACCACATGAGAATGGGCCACGGCAGCGCAGAGACCGAGGAGTGCAATGTGAGCCGCCATGATCGCAGTCTCTGGGTACAACGAGTGCAAGTGTACTGCGGAATATCGCTGATTCGAGCAGAGGACGACGGAGGAAGGGATGAAGACGTGTGTGGAGAGAACGGCGAAGCAATGAGGAGGCCGGCTTTGTATATATGTGCTGGCGAGAGCCCAGCGGCCGCCTTTCTTCCACTCTTTTGCGCGCGGCGCGCACCGTGATGCTTCTGCAAAGTTATTGCAAGGACGGCACGGCCGGCTGGACTGCCATGGGCATCATCAAACGGCATGGGACGAAATACGAGGTGATCATGCAATCAACGTCACCATAACTGCCTACGTCGGTCGATTAGGGGACAAAGATTGGCCGAAGATGCGGCACAGCACCAAAGTGAAAGAATTGCGGCGATAGGGGCGTCTCCCTTCTTCGTCATGGCCCGTAGGGCGCGTTGACTGGGCGGGGCGGAGACTAGAGAACAGCCAAGCCTGTGTCCCGATACCAGTTGAGGAATCGAACACCGCTGTGACAATGCCTTGGGACATCTGTTCCGTGGGCATCGCAGGAATCCCGACCCGCCGCCGCCCGCCCATAGTCGAGTCGATCAGCACAGCGAGCGGGACGAGGGCAAGACATGGGCCTGCAGTCGGTAGCTGGTAAGGGAGGAAGCGGCCAGGCTAAAGCCAGCTGTGCTTGCGTCCCGGTATGAGCGCAAGATCAAGATCAAGCTCCATCAGTGAGAGGCAGAAGGCGACACAGATACAGTACCTGAAGAGCCAGTCAACGAGTCAGGTCCCATACATATCACAAGACTACCCAGGGTGTCGGAGGCGCCGAGACGCTGAGCATTGTTTGCCTGTCTTGGTTGAACGCCTGTGGAAACCTCCCTTGACGACTCGGGACGCGAGACGAGAAACCCGTATACGACTTCTTTACATGCACATGAGCCGCTGCATCACCGGAAGACTGCGTATGTCTCGCAGGTTCTAGGTGCTCCATCCCGCGACTACCGTTATTCAGTCGTTAGACAATGGAGTTCTTTGGCTCCTCCATGTTTAAAAGAACGTCACGGTAGATGGAGACTTCCTTGTCTGGAGTATGCAACTGCCAACTAGTGAGGTTGAGACAGCCGCTTTGTCATCCAGTCGAAGCTTGGCATCACATCCTTCTCATAGAAGGTCGTCGGAAATTTTCATTGTTTCTAGAGGCCGCAGGGAGAAGTAATGATATCGGAAGGGTGGTGTTTTGGGGGGGGGGGGGGGTCGGCTTTGCACCTAGCCAAGTAGACTGGGCCAGCAAACAAACACAAGCGGGTCGCTGCCGCACATGCAGCAATGAACGAACAGACGGCCCGGAACTTTTTGGCCCCACGGTGTGAACTACATCCTAACGATCTGTCCTCACCACGCATGCTCCTCTAATTACTGCAAGCCGCAGCCACCAGCCTTTCATTTTGCTGTAGAAGAAAGAAGTGAGAAAGGGAGATTAAAGTAATGTAAGACGCGAGCGCCTTGTGCGAGGCACTAGGCTTTGCTCTGTCTTCGCTCTCGGCCCTGCTCGTTAGATGAAAGTTGTCCAAAACAGGCCATTTATCCATCACGACGTCACGTCTTACTCTCGGGTGAAGATCAAGACTGGATGCGAGTTGGAGACGTCCGCAGTTTGATTTGCACATAGCGAACACTGATACGTCGGACTGCCATAGCATGCGGAGAACTCGGCAATGAATGCGTTCCAAACTGCAGATAGTAGAATCGGCTAGACCGATGCGAGTATATGACACATGAAAGATCTGCAGATCTGACGTGAGTCCCAAGTAAGCCCAGTAATTGGGTCAGCCGAAGGCTTGTAAGATGATGAATTTCTCGCGCCGATCAATGCGGGGGAGCCCTGGCGCCTCTTGTCTTGCTGGCCTCAGCCCTGCAAGAGTCGACGCACGGCTCAATAGTCAATTGCATGCTGTTGGCAAAGACGCAGCCGGCTCGTCTGATTGACGAGGCCCAAGGCTCAACATTGGTATAAACACATGAGCTGTTTAACCCGCACAGTTGCGACGTGTGCCATCCGTCAACGTGATTTGTGTGAACAAAACTGGCTGCCAGCTTTCGGGACGATAAGGGCTTGACTGACAATCCGCTTGGCGGCCGTCGTGTCATGCGGTTGGCAGACACAGTATCGGAGTGTCTTGTCTTGTCTTGCATTAGTAGTGTTTGAGCCATGAAAAGTCGACTTAACCGCTTATCGTAAAACGGATACGAGCAAGCTCAGGGCCACTCGACCGCTCATACGCAGGGCGAATTCCAGACCACAGTTTCGAGATCGTCAAAGTTACCAGCGAAGGTGTGCTCTCTTGCTCTAAACACGTTAGCGCCAAAGCCGAGTCTCGCTACTTCAAGTCGCGACTCACCAGGAGGGGATATCAAGTTCGTCGACGTACCATTTCCCCACGAGTGTTAAAACTCGATCCAAGACTAACGGGCCGTAGCTTTGTTCATGGCCACACCTGGCGGCTTATCGAACAGCCCACCTGGTCTCCTGCTCAGGAATCAATCCCAATTGACTTTGCGCCCAATACCAACAGGGCTCAAGTTCATCACAAGACTCGGCCCAACTCAGCTTCCGCCCATTTCTCCAAGCCTTCTGTCGCAACTGCCCTCACTCAGCCTTCGTCTTCGCAATCGGCTCCAGGAACTGGTGTGAACCACGGAATCTTGCCTCTCATGAAGTCATTCAAAACCATTTTTGCCACTCCGTCTAGATCTGGCTCCCCCCCACGAAGCAATCTCCCACTCTTTCTCGCTAGTGATTGCAAGAGTTGCGTGGCGTTTTCCCAGCCATTGACTTCGTAGGTGTTTTCCAAGTGATGCCGTTTCACACGGGCAATCACAGCGTCAATATACTGTTCCGGATGTTGAACCTTTTCCACGCGAACAATCCCACGAAGCACCAAGTCTGTTGGCGTATCCACATTCGATGGAGGCACAACACCAGGGCAATCGATGAGATATATGCGTTTCATAAGGCTAACATATTGCCAGACCTTGGTCTCGCCGGGTATAGGGGCCACAGAGCACACTTTTTTTTTCAGTAAAGTGTTGATGATGGATGATTTTCCGGTATTCGGACCTCCGATCATCCCTACCGATATTTGTTTCCTATCCGAGTGAAGACTGGAAAACTGCCTGAGAAGCTGAATCAAGGAGCCCTTGCCGAACGAGTTGGTGATGCTGGCATGGAAGGCTAGAGTGGGAACTTCCTTAGAGAGACTGCGCACCCAACCGGCCTGTGGCACATCTAGTCAGCTGAAAGACTACCATTGCGGGGAGCGACGGGTTGAGAAGGCCGTCAAGATATGTGCGAATCATCACTAAGAAACCTCATGTCGGTGCGTCCCGGGTGTAGGGCCTCATGTAGGCTTCAACTCATTTGACTCGCCGTCCCTCTCATGATGATGACCAAAACGGCATTCATCTGCCAATAACCGAGAGTTAAGGCATTCGAGCTGGACGCGTTTCATCTTCCAGTGTTGTAACAGACGACCTCCATCAGAGCAATAGATAGCGGAAGGGGTCCTGACATGAACTCTGGATTACATAGAAAAGAAAGGGGAGGACAGGGGACGGGGAGTAGAGACAAAGGAAAGTCAGATTGTGACATACCGCAACACTCGTAGGAACCAAGTCGCACTTGTTCAAAACGAAAATGAGATGCTTGTGTGGTGCTTCCTTCTTGAGATACTTTTCGACGCTCCTGCAGCGAGTACCCACGGGATCTCGAGCATCCAGTACGTGTATGACAACGTCTGAAGAATCAATCACCTTATAAAGTTCGTTCCATATCCTTTTGCTCTGGCCTTTATCAAACACGGGCTCAAGCGCGACGGAAGCTCGCTCAACTGATTCCCCCTCGTCGGAGACACCGCTAAGCAGCTTTGCCTGTTCAAGCCTGTCTTGATACGAGTCCATACTTTTCTCAGTGTCATCAGCTAAGTCGGAAAGATTATCGACTCCCAGCTTCACACGCTTGCGTTGTGCCTTGGGACCAAATACTTCAGCAAAGGGACAACTCTCCACAGTCATCTTTGCCTTATGCTGCTTGATGCCATTGGAGTCCTTGTTGTCGTGAACGAGGCTCATAGGGAGTTTGTTTGACTTGAGAAGAACCTGATACGGATCGCTGGCCTTTTCCGCGACGGCATCGCGAAAAGCTTGAAGGGTATCTTGGGAGACGACCCGTGTGTTCGTGAACCACTTGCGGTTCGGCTCAATCCGAGCGTTGGGCACGTCACGCGACTGATATGATGCGGCCTTTGTAATTTTTCCCTCGGCATTTCGTTGAACCTTGCCCTCTTTATACATGCTTAGAGTCTTGACTTTTTTCGCATTGCTGAGACTGCGTTAGCCAGCTGAGGATGTCCTAGATCAAGTGGCACCAGCATCGAGAACGATCGTACCGATAAAAATTTTCGCCTTTGACACGAACATTGCCAAGGCCATCGCCAGTTTTCCCTTGGCGCAAGCGCCTGCTCGCTTCCTTCTTTCCGGTGCCCATTGCGAAGTGAAAACCCTTGACAGTCGACCGTGGTGGCGAGAAACAGGGTAAGAATGTGCGGAGTGCAAATTTTCTCGGATTGATGGAAATGTTACTAACATTTCTACCCAAGGTACCTACCTAGTATTTTTCAGTGCACGGAGCGGATATTTGATACTCCGGCAGCTCGACACTGCTTGATTTCACCACTGTTCTTCGCGACTACCTAGGTAGGTAAACGACTTTCCAAAGTCGCCATTTTAAACGAGAAATATTCGCTTCTCCAACAGAATTTTGCGCCTGCTCTGGGATACACGGCAGGCAATCAGAAACATGTCGATTTCTTCATCCCGGCCTAGTATACGACTGGCTGCTCTCCATCTTCGAAGTATCGCTCGGGCTTTCTCGACATCGACGCCTATCCAATCCAACATTGTCCCCCCTGAATCTCCATCCTATATTCGCCTTCCCGATCCGCCTCAGTCCTGCGAGACGAGACGTCCGCGAGTTCGTGGACATTTACCTGTTCCGCGCGAAATTTTCCCGCGTCTCGAAGGCGACAGGAAAATCCAACCAGAATACATCCAGCGCACTGCACCGGAGCCACTCAGTCAACGCAAGCCGATCAACAAAGCCCAGCGATGGAAATTCGAAATGGCCGCAAATCGGAGGGGAAACCTTAAAGAGGGCTTGCATGCACTTTGGAATCGACGTTCGAAAAATGATAAGATCCGCCAAGCACGGGTCACCCGCAAATTCGAAGAACACAGGAAGGCCGCAGCCGCTCCGGAACGAGAGGATGACCGGCTGACACGAACCACCGTCTTGGAAGCTTTGCTGGATACGAAAGTGTACCCGGACCCCGACCGCTTCTCTCGCGCAGACCGCAGCCGCACGAGAGTTCTGGCTCAAGAAAGAGCCAAGCGCGAGGCTCGACGCGATGCGCTTATGGAGCTATATATCAGCGCTTCCAACTTCATTGTCCAGGAGAGCGAACTCGAGACGGAGATCAACAGAATCTTCCGCGACGACTATTTCAAGGTAGTTGCCGGTCAGAGGAAGCTCCTCGGCGCCACGCAAAATGTCTGGGGAGTGTACGGCTCTCCTCCTTCTGTTAGCAGTATGCTTCATTCAACTGTGACTTCATCGTCAAAACTTACGGACCTCAACGAATTTGAGTACGATTTGTCCGTCAACAGGCATAAGAGGATCGCTGAAGATCTCACGGGCGGAAAAATGCCTTAATGGTCCGCTTGCTGGCAAAGCGAGCGCCGCTGCCTTCGATGCAAAATATGGGATAAACTGTCACATGCCCGTGGATGAGTAGCCCGAGAAGAAAATTACAATTCCAAAATTCTTACCAACACGGTAGACATAGCAGTAATGAACCAAAGACCAATTGATCGGATCGCTGTCTCCTAGCTGATATGGAACGGCACGCTTGTTGAACTAGGGTATGGAAGAGGCGCTGAACATGCGGCTGGGGTGGTGGGACGAGGAGGGAGTGGAAGGGGATGAACCAAGATGTTATTGACATTTCCAGACCCAGTGTGAATCTTCTACTGGATGCCGTCTGCTGTATAGAGATTCGCTTCAAACCGAGACCTTAACGCTTCTCAACGAGGAGCACGTGCATGGCCGTGTACGCCAAAACAATGAACAAAGCAGAAAAGATGCCCAAATTTCGAATGTCCGCCCAAAGAGCACTATTGTCGAACCCAAATGAGCTAAGGATGGCCGCACCTGGGACCGTAATGTCTAAACCATATCTCCGGTCGACGAGGGTAAGTTCCACCACCTCGTTGACGATGAGAGATTCAAAGCCATAGTGGAATATGGACAGCGTTTGTAGCCACAATGCGCCGGTGGGTGTGGCGTCGTGGTTGAGGAGAAAACCGGCAAAAAGAAGGCTGAACAGCATGACGAGACTTCCTATCAAATTTGCGACACTTCCATCTTTGCAAACGATGCCGATGAAAAGACAGATGGCGGCGGCTGCCAGGTTGAACAAGACCAACACGAGCATAAATTTGAAGAAGTGTATGGAGTCAGGAACAAGCCCTGTCATAGGATAGATGATAGATCCCATGAGAAGTGGCGGAATAATTCTTAAAGGGACTATGTCAAACAAAACTTTGGCTGCGAAATAAGTTGCCGGGGCGTAATAGCCGTTAGCTCGCTCACGAACAAAGAGCAGACGCTCTGTCGAAAAAACGTTCAGGCTTGTGAGTGTACTGAATCCAAACAGGGCGAGGAGGAAGAAGAAGAGGCCAAGGCGGTTCTGAAAGCCTGGGATGTCGTCTGTGAGACCGTAGAAAAGGTACCCCGAAAAGACGGCCAAGATGATGGCTGTCGCATAATGAGTAAGCATGAGCATTGGGTTACGATACAGGTTCTTCCAGGTTCTCTCGGAGAGGATAAGGAATTGGCGAAAATAACCAACACGAATATAACCCTTGCCGACGGCGCTCGAGTTCATGTTCAAGTGCGGGACATCAGTATCGTAACCGTTAGACGTAGGTCTGTTGGTGTCTTGAGCCATGGATATGGCCTGCCTGATATCCTCGCGCGAAGCGTTGGCAATGTTTGAACGGACGAAGGCCTGCGTCATAATATCAAGGTCGGTCCCGCTGACTGCAGATGGAGGCAGGTCGTGCGGATCTTCCACCGCCTGGGACGACAAAGTACTGTTTGCAGGATTCACCTGAAGGCGATAGACACCAATTTCCTCACCACCAGCGTCTGATGACGCGGCAGTATCTGTCGCCTGCTTCCTGCGGGTAAATAGCTCACGTTCCTGCCGCGTCTTGACCGAATCATGGCGCCGGTTCTTGGGTCGTGGAGATGCGTAAAGTTCAGCGTTGCTGTCCTCACCCGTGCTTGCCCCAGAAATGCTGGCTATCGATTTGACTGCTTTCGTGCTGCTGGGGCCCACGCTAGCCGCATCGGCCGTGACTGTCCCGTCATCGAATGCCACACTGTTTCCAGCGTGCATGGTAAGATCAACGAGGTAATCGGCTATGTTAAATCCGGGCGGGCACTCGTAGCCGATAGAGTCGAAGTATGACTGGCACTGAGCAAAAGGACCGGAATAAACCGTCTTTCCCTGGGCCAGGAGTATGAGCCTGTCGAAGAGGGCCACGATGTTCGAACGAGGTTGATGAATGGTGAGTATGACAGTTCTCTTGTAGTTCTTGGCCAGCGTGACGAGACATTCGACGACATTGTAGGCGTTGTATGCGTCCAACCCGCTCGTGGGCTCATCCAGGAATAGGATGGATGGGCTCGTTACAAGCTCGCAAGCAATTCCCACTCGTCGTTTCTCACCACCGGAAATACCCCGACCTTTGCCTTCCTCGGACCCGATGAGCGAGTCACGGATGTGATAGATGCCCAACTCCTTCTCAACTTCGAATGCCCGCTGCTCTTTGGCGGCGCGACTCATGTCTCGGGGCAGCCGCAGCAACGCGCTGTTGAGTATTGTTTCGTGAACCGTGAGTGTGGAAAGCATGGTGTCCTCCTGATCTACAAACCCCACCACATTTTTGAACTCGGAGTCGCTGACCCTTTCACCGTTAACGTAGAAGTTTCCAGAAATTTGGCCTCGCTTATTCTTCCTGGCCAAGATGTCGAGGAGTGTGGTTTTGCCTGCACCGGAAGCACCCATGACAGCGGTCACTTCGCCTGGGTGGCAGATACCGTGGATTCGAGACAGAATACCTTTGCCGTTAAGTGAGTAGGAAACGTCCTCAAAATACAGTGCTGCTGGCTTGTGGTCGGTCATGAGCTTCGCGCCCTCATCGTCAGAGTCCTCCAGACGAATAGCCCCATATTTGAGTCGGCGGCGCGATAGAGTCCATGTCAATACGATGATAGCAACGACGAAGAGGGCACAGCCTGCGATTACGCTGGCTATGAGGGGCGTATTGATCTGTTTGACTGGGCGCTTATAGCCCGGCACTTCGGTCTCGTGTAAGCATTCCCCCGCCTGGCATTCCAAAAGAATACTTGAGTCGCCGATCAATTGGTGGATGAGGTTATCCATTTCAGGCTCTGTGAATGCGCATCCGTGCCTCCCGCCTAGCGTCGAGGTGCATTCGAATCCGCCGGGGCCACGAATCGACTGCTTGAGAAATTCGCTCAGGTTGATTGAGCCGTCTTTGCCACATAGCATGCGTCCTGGGATGCAACTGCACTGAATCTGATCACATTTATAAGACGTGCTGTTCATGGTTTCGTCGAAGCCGGCACTGGACTTGCAGTCCGATAAATGGCAGTAGAATGATTCAATGGCGTCGACCCAGACTAGAGGTACGCGATCTGTGAGTTCCAAGCTCCTCGATCAGCCAGCCTTGGAAGGACTTACATTGGAAGTCGCAAGTGCCCTCCTTTTTCTTGCAACTGAATGTCACCTCGGGCACCTGCTTGCCTAGGAGAGTGGTGATCTGTTTGTTCGTGACTCTGCAGATTTGATGATTGTTTTTGACGACCTCGCCATTTTGATAACAGACACCACCGGCACCCGTTTCAGTCAAGGCGTCGCAGGCGTCGTCTCGTGTGCACACGTTACAGTTGATGCCACCCCAGCCCGGATCACAATTACACGCTGCGCCGGAGCGCATGGGCCTGTCTTTCCCTCGACTGAGGGAGCCACACACTAGGCACACAATGTCAGCAACGGGGATTAGAGTCCTCGGGCATCTTGAGGCACCGAGAGTAGGCACAACATGGGGACGGTGGCGTACGCGGCTTGAGGCAGTCATCCCCTCCAAATCCATCTGGACAATTACACTTCCCGTTGAATTCGTTGCAGCCCGCGAATTGGGCACAGTTGTGAGCGGGCAAGAGGCAATTGAAGCTCCAAGAGGAGGCTTCGAGTTAGATCACGCTGAAGGTACGCAGGGGGGTAGGCGACGCTTACCAAGGAGGACAGCCATCTGGGCGACTGCCCAAAAGAGCCATTTGAGCGTGGAGCATGTCCACGCTACTGTAGGTTGGGTTCAAGTTAGTGGCAGCAACCAAAGGTAGGCCCGCAAGAGCGGCTTCCGTGAACAAGCACCAGCGACTTGCGAAGAGCATGGCGCGATAGGGTAGCGAGGGCGACGAGGGTGTTATCGCGCGTCGGAGACAATGCCGTGGGGGCCTAAAAAGAGCGATTGTTGGGCTCCGGGTCGCATCGAGTCGTGGCGTGACGGGTTATAGCGCTGGCGAACATAAATCTGGACAATGCCGGGGACCGCCGGCTTGGTGGATGGATGTATGGAGCAGTGAAGTTCTAGTCGTACCAGCGGCGATCTATTGTGGTAAGCTCTGGACGGCATGGTACAGCCAACGACACGTGATTTCTGGCTGGGCAGGTAGCCGTGCTGACCCTATTACCTCAGCGGTGGTAATGCGATTACGAGTTATACAGTTACCTACCTAGCTGGAAATCTGCGATAACAACAAGGCTAGTTAAGTAAGTTTTAACAGTATTATCATTGCTAAACAAAGAATTCAAATAGAAAAAAGTACAAATAAAATTGATTATAGCTTAAACTTAATATAGA
>NJEV01000397.1:0-20891 GCA_002591385.1 Cordyceps sp. RAO-2017
AAAAAAAAAAAAAAAAAGACTTCGTGGCCTCAACGTGTCGCCGCCACGTTGCACCTTGTCCAACTCCCACCACTAAAGGCCGCCGCTGAAGCATCACGGACCAGTCATCGCATCCCTCATCTGACTCTACTGCGTTCGTGCCGAGCCTCCAGTCTCGTCGGATTTCGCTCCGAAGCCTACCTACCGACCTACTACTTCGGTCCGTCGGACCGGCAGGCTACCTGCTAGTCTCTGCGCTCGGGCCCAAGCCGCCGTCACCGTCTGATATCATCCCCTTACATCCCCTTACAACCAAGGACGCGACGCGGGCAGACGCGGCGAACCCCGGCCGCCGTCGTCGACGATGCTCGCCCACCTCATCGCCCTCCCCCTCGCCCTCCTCCCCCCGTTGGCGCTCGCCGCGCGGCCCAAGAACGCCATCCTCCTGTCCGACGTCCAGACGCTCACGCTGCGCGGCCATGGCGCCAAGACGAGCCACCGCCGCCTCGGCCCCATCCCCCAGCTCAAGTGCGTCTCGTCCAAGGACGTCTGCAAGCTCTACGACATCGACGTCATGCGCTGCACCAACCAGGGCTCCTCCTATGGCGGCGAGGACGTCGAGTGGAGCTGCACCGCCTCGCTGCCCGAGGAGCTCAAGCTCGGCAGCACCGACGTCATCTGCGAGGGATACTCCTCCCCTGACGACCCCTATGTCCTCAAGGGCAGCTGCGGCGTCGAGTATCGCATGGTCCTGACGCCCAAGGGCGAGGCAAGGTATCCCAGCCTGGCCAAGTCGTACGCCGGCTTCTTCACCGACGAGTACGGCGCCACCGACTGGTCCGCCTGGCTCTTCACCCTCATCTTCGTCGCCGTTCTCGGCTGGATTCTCTACTCGGCCTGCTTTGGCAACAATGGCAACGCACGGCCACGCACAGCCGGAGGACGCCGTGGCGGCGGCGGGGGAGGAGGAGGAGGTGGTGGTGGTGGTGGGTGGTGGAATCCCGGCTGGGGGCCCGGTGACGATCCTCCGCCCCCCTATCCGGGAACCAAGCCTTACTCGACACAGTCGCAGGGCTGGAGGCCGGGCTTCTGGTCTGGCGTCCTCGGCGGTGCCGCCGCCGGCTACATGGCCGGCAATCGCAACCAGGCCGACGGCAGGCAACGCGCCTATCCGAGCAATTGGGGCAGCAGTTGGGATGGTCCAGGGCCCTCCGGCTCCCGACGCTACTCCCCGCCGCCGTCGGCCTTCGGTGGCCAAGGCTCGGCCCGTCACGAAAGCACAGGCTTTGGTTCTACCCGTCGTAGATAGCTCATCGTCCTTTCGATTAACTTCTCGTCGTTCCTCCCCCCCCTTGAGCGTCGTCGATTTTGTGTCGGGAATTCTGGTCGTCACGACTGACAGGTCTTCATTTATCCAACCCCCCCAACGCCGTCCTCCCAGATCCCTTTGTTCATGGCTTTCCATGGTCTTTCATAGCATGTACACGTTGGCCGTCGCATCCCCCAAACCCCCGGTGCTCCTAAAAGTACAGTGTCCAAACACGACGGGCCCTGGGCCGTCGGCCGTGCCGCTGGCGGGCACGCGCCCAAGTGGCGTCTGATCGCCACGTCTAGCCCCCATGGCGCCTGTGTCCTGGGGAAATTATCGACGAGAAAGCTCCTCGATGGCGGTTGCCGGCACAACTTTCCGCCGTCCTCATCGAGAGCAAAGCTAAGCCTCCGGAGCCGGTCAGCCACGGCAGTCGAGCAAGCAAGTCGAGTCGTCCTCGTAAAGTGATGTCAATGATGGACGGGCATCACGTCCATCTTGTCAAAGGCCCGTGAGCACGTCGGGCATTTGCGCATCCGGTTGCTGATTCGGTCGTCCACACACTGGTTGCAGAACAGATGGCCGCAAGTCTTCAGCGCCGTATTCTTGAAGTTGTTGCGGCAAATCGTGCACAGGGCAAAAGTCTAAACGCATGCGTCAGCAGCTGGTCGTCGCCCCTCAAGTCCGGCCACCAAGGGAATCAGGGAGTGTGGCTGTCAAACGTACCCGCAGCATCTCCTCTTCTTCCGACGAATTGCTGAGCGCCTTGCTCTTCCAATTGTCTCGGTCTTTCTGAGCGTGCTCTACCCGCACCTTCAGCTTCTCCACCTCCGCCTCCTGCATCGTATTGCGCTCTCTCACGACAGCAGATGCCGAGTCTCGAGATTTCACCAGGTTTGTAAGCTCGTTGATCTGCCGATTCAGAGAGTCGGTCCGTCTCACTGCCTCCAAACTCGTCGTCTCCATCTTCTTGTTCTCCACCACCAACACTGCGTTGGCCTGCTTCATGTCCGCTACTTGCTTCTCCATATTACCGAGCAAGGTTCGGTTCTGTGCCTCCAATTCCTTGAGCTGGGCGATGATTTCCGCGCTCTTGCTGTTCTGATGCCGCAACGAGCGGATCTCGTTGTTCCGGGTGTCGGCATCTTTTCGGGCTGCGAAATATTTCTGATCTGCTTTGCTCTTCTCCGCAATCAGGAGGGCCACCTTGTCCTCCATGGCGGCAAAGTCCATCACCTTCTTCTGCGCGAGCTCCTTCATCTTCTTGTAGGCCTTTTCGATAGACGGCAACTCCTGGTTGATGGCATGAAAATCCTGCTGCAACTTCCTGTATTTTTGTCGAAGCTCGTCGCTGGTCAAGTCTTGGCTGTCGTCTGGGGGCGACGTCATCTCCTGGTCCTCTGATGGCTTGAGTCGCGCCAATTCGGACTCGAGGGCGGCGATGCGATCGTCCTTGGCTTCGACGAGGTCCTTGACGTGGGCCAACGAAGCCTTCTCCTGGTCCATGCTGGCCTTCCGTTGCGTGTTCTCGGCCAGGATTTCGTCCCGGGCGGAGCGGACGCGAGCAAGATCCTGATCCCTGGACACGATGTCCGCCTCGAGCTCTTGGGTGACCTGGTTTGCGTCCGCTTCCAGCTGGCCTTTGAAGACGGAACGCTCGGCCTGGAGCTTCTCGGCTTCCTCCCTTAACTGCTTGTTCAACACCTCCAGGTTGTTGACCCGTTTGATGAGGTCTTCGTTTTGACCCTTGAACTGCTTGAAGACATCCGACCGAATCAAGTCTTCGTCCGTCCAAGTGTCTCGGCGCGCTTTCAGGTTCGAATTCTCGTCCTGCAACGTCTTGATCTCCGCCAGGATGGCATCCAGCTGCTCTTTCTGCTTTGCGGCTGACGCCGTTGCCTCCTCGTACTTCAGCAACAGTTCGTCTGCCGTACCGTTCGCCTCGGATTGCTCTTGGCTGCCGTCACCGGACGCAGCAGCGGGCCGTGTCGCATTGGCGAATGCCTGTTGCTCCAGCTTCTGCACCTGTGCGCTCTTGGCCCGATCCAGCTTCTTCTCCGCCTTGAAGTATCTGAGGGTGGCGGCATTGAGCTGCTCTGACAGTTGGTCCTTTTCGGCGTCCAAGCGATCCAGCTTGAGAAGATATTCTTTCTGGGCTGCCAACAGGCTCGTGATTTTGCCCTCCAGGGCAATAGCTTCAGGGGTTAACTGGCCCCGCTGGGCGGCGATGCGACCAAGCAGAGACTCTGCCTTGGCCTTGATGGTCTTGCCCTTTTCGTGGATGTGGTTCTGGAACTCATGTAGGTCCTTGAAACTGATGCCACTAAAATACGGGGTTTCTGGGCAAGAATTCAAATTCAGTTCACGTATGCCTGCTCGGATCGACGTCGGGGACGCACCAGTCGGGTTCACCGTCGCTGGAAGGCTGGGCTCTGCCAAGTTTTCCACTTCCTCGAGTAGCTAGTCTCATGTCAGCTATACCTCAACGGCGCAAGGAGATGATGGACGGGTCCCACCTGGCGCCACCAGGCATCGATGATCCTCAGATGATCGTCGTGGTGTACACAGCGCTTATGTAGCTCCTCGAGACGTGACTCGGCCGTGGCTGCCTTGCGGCTGTACTCTTGCATCTGACGATATATCGCTCCCTTGGTGTAGGCCTAGTTTGCCCCGTCAGTACCACTCGTCGTCCAGGCCAGCGATCGAGAGATAACAGTGCAGTGAGCGGGGTGGGATGATGGACGGAGCGGGAGGTGGGGGTAGGGTGGGCAAAACGGGTGCTGAGAGCCGCTGATTACCGTCGCTAGGCAACGAGCATCATCACTGGCTTGGTGAGCATGAATATCGAGCAACGGTGCCTCGGCAGGGCTCGGGAATCATGTTGTGAAGGGAGGGGGTTGGCGTGACAGAAGAGCGTGCTCCGCTTGTCGTGCGGGCCCGCCACGGCGGCGGGAGAAGCGGCCCAAGGGCACGTACCTCGATCCAGCTCTCTTCCTTCATGTCGAGGGCGTCATCCTTGGCCTTGGAGCCGTTGACGGCCACTCTCTTGCTGGGAGGCGCGAGGTCGTCGGTGCCGGCGAGGGCGGGTCTCTTCCTGTCCTCCATCTTGGGAAGCGAGGACGGACGAGGCGAGGCAGTTGGCGACGTTGCTACAGGCATCAGACCGCGCGTCCAGCGAGCCGCGAAACGCAGAGCGGATCAAGGCCAGGGCGAGAGCGAGGCAGCAATAAGCCGTTGAAGCCACGTCTCGTCCAGCAGCCGGCCGCGCGAGCTGTCATCCAGCGGATCGCGTGGAATTGCGTGGTGATGTTGATCGAGGGGGGTGAGAGGTGGATTGTTACAGAGGTTGAAATTTCCAGGTCGACCCGCGAATCAAGAGGCCCGGCCGCTGCACCAAAGAGGCTTAGTTTGCACTATCCCTAATCGAGCGCACCTTATCGATTCCCTCCTCGGTTAATCTTCGCTTGGTGGGGCTCGTCCCCCTCCAGCCTTGCGTCGCACTTCTCAGTTCTTCCCACTTTCTTCGCGAGCCAGACGCACGCATTTTCCATCATCGGCCTCTCCCTCCCCCCTCTTACCACTCTGCCCTAACATGATGAGGTCCAGCTGGCTGGCGGGCTACTACAATATCAATCAGCCATCATGAGCTCCATGTTCAAAAAAAAGGGCGGCCTCGCCTTCAAGCCAAAGATCCCCACGGCTCGACCGAGGCCCGCCAATCCTCCATCCGCTCCTGTACCCAAAACCGTCACCGAGAGCCAGTCCCCCCTCGATCCGGTGCTCGACACAGCCTCTCACGATTCCCCCGATGTTCCTGGGTCCGCGCTCCAGTCTCTTCAAGCTCTTCCGTCCGATGTGCAAAGTGCCGCCGAAAGCCCGGAACGGTCCTCGCACGCCACTCCTGATCACGTTCCGAATGCTACAGAGCAATCGCCCTTCCCCGAAGCGAGGCCTCCGTCAGGCTCTAGCACCGAAAGAGGGTCGACAGTAGCTGCCGAAAATGTAGCGTCAACGGCAGATAATATATCCTCAACGTCGGGGGAGGCCGCCGGAGTCACAAATGCCGTTGCCGACAGCGTAGTAGGCTTGGTCGACCCCAGCCTAGAATCTGTAGATGGCAGTGGTACAACAACTGCACAGATTCATGCACCGCCGACAGCCACATCACCAGTCCCTCCTCCTGAAGCCCATACCGAGTCTTCATCCAAGGAGCAGCCTCCCCATGAAGGCGATCTCGAGTCTACACCCCGATCAGCGCCAGACGCAGGAGCCCAAACCTCGCCAGCCGCCCCAACAGCTGTGCCGCCGGCAGTTGCTTCGGCGTCAGACACGACAGTGCGACCACCTAACGGCAGAGCGAAGCGCACAAGGAAAGCCAAGGAGTCGAAGGAAGATGAAGAAGGCACCACCCGGCCGCAGAAACGTCGACGAAAGAAGCCGGACGAACAAGGAGCCGACGCTGCTCCTCGACCTCGGTCCCGGAAGCGCCAGGCGGGCGACACTGCTGAAGATGGCTCGGAGAAGATATCCAAGCCCAGAAAGGCTCGGTCACCGACGCCAGAGGATGCCGAGGATCAGGTCGTGGACCTCCAGCAGCTGAAGATGGCCGATTTGACAAAGGATCTGCGGATCGGCAAAAAGTTCAGTCGGCACGACGAGCTACGAGACCGAGAAAGGCAGGCTCGGGCCAAGGCCAAGCTTCAAAAGGACGGAGACCAGACAGACGGCGCAGCCTCCGCCTCCGCCTCGCCCAAGCCAGACGGCCCGACCGCATCGGGGAGCCGGAACGACCCCGACGCGCCAGCAGGCCCGCAGTTTCGCATCGTGGACGGACAGATTGTAGTCGACCAGAACTCGCTCGTCATGGACCGCCACGCGCGCGCGGCCGCGGCACAGGCCAGGGACGACATGGAGACGGTGGAGGAAAACGACTTCACGAGGCTGATCACCAGCAGCTCCTACATGACCTCTTCCAAGCTCAAGGGCCCAAACATATGGACGGACGAGGAGACGGAGCTCTTTTACCGCGGACTTAGAATGTTCGGGACCGAGTTCGAGATGATCTCCAAGATGTTCCCGGGCAAGCAGCGGCGGCACATCAAGCTCAAGTTCAACCGCGAGGAGCGGCATAACCCGAAGCGCATCGACGCGGCCCTCATCGGCGAGAAGACGATCAAGATGGACATCGACGAGTACCGGGCCTTCACCGGCGCCGAGTTCGAGTCGGTCGAGACGATCGAGGCGGAGCAGCGCAAGATCGAGGAGAGCTACGAGGAGGAGCGGCAGCGCATCGCCGACGAGCAGGCCGAGATGATGCGCAAGAAGCGCGAGGAGCTCTTCGCCGACGACCGCGACGACGGCAAGCGGAAGCGCGGCGGCAAGAAAAAGGGCAAGCGTCCGACGGTTGCCTACGGGCTCAACGGGGAGCCCATCGCGCAAGACGGATGACGAAGAGCGAGAAAAAACAAGGCTGGGTAGGGAAGGACGAGGGCCGGCGACAAATGCCGGGGCGCCATGATACCCAAACGGACCTGATGGTTTTGAGGATACATATAGACGGCGCTGCACGCCATAGGCCGTGGCAGCGCAAGGCATGTCCGTTTGCGATGGTTGGTTACACGAGACGGAGCACACAATGGCATCGTTGGTCGCTTTCCGGCATCTCGGCCAACTTAACTTGTCTGGGCCGGCAGAGGGGACAGGGCGTCTGGCCAGTTCTGCCTTCACCTGGGGAATGAAAAAAAATGTCCTATTTCGACTCGGTACGAAAATAAGGATCTCCCTGCCCTTGCCTCAACAGCCTGAAAAGCGTGACGGCCGACGGTCAATCTGTACTATTCGACGGATGGCGTTTTCCGCGGCGCAAGGGCTGACATGATTACCCCAGCAAGTCCCTCTCGAGGCGACACTTCAACAGAGCGCCCACCCACGTCTCAGTCCTCCGCCCTTGGTATTCCCCGTGAATTTTTCGTAATCATAAGGAGGAGGGGGTCGGCTTGTCTTGAATGCCCCCGTCGTCTCTACCTGCTCTTTCAGCCCCGAATCTTAGTTTGTGGGGGGCTCCTCGTCCTCTGGTTGCTCAAAGAGGAAGTTGGCAGCAAGCTCCTCGTTCTTGTCGCAGGCGAAGTAGGCTTGGATGGCCTGATCTCGGTCGAATCCAAGCCGACATAACTGCTGTCTGTTAGCCGAGCCTTGCTTCTTTCATTGCTTGGGGGACACGCGATGCACGTACTCGCTCGATGGCGTCTCGCTCCTCCTCGGTGACGGAGATGGCCTGCGCGCCAGGGGGCAGGGGAACGTCGTCGTCGGCGTTTTCTCCAAGTAGTTGAAGAAATTGGTCGGGGTTGGAGGCAATGAGCTGCGCCAACTGCGGATTGCCGGCACCTAGCTGCTGCAGGATGGGTTCCAGCATTTGCGGCTGTTGCTGGACGACTTGGCGGAGCTGCTGGAACTGTGCATTGTGCCGGAGGAAGTCCAGATTCCCCAGGTCGCCACCCTGGGCGGCGGCGGCGGCGGCGGCGGCAGCAGAGCCCATGCCCGAACCTCGAGGGGCGGCTCCGCCTCCCTGTTGGGCAGCGAGGTCGAAGAGGTTCACGCCTCCGTCATCCTCTCCACTTTGCGCCGGTGGAGCAGACTGCGCGGACGCACCGGTGGACGCAGCAGCGGGAGCGCGGCGCTGCTGTTGCTCCTGTTGAACGTTGTCCGGAATTCCCTAATCAAGCAGAGTCAGTCGCACGTCAGCCAGGACGGCACAATTGGCGAGCAGACGGACATTCAGTAGATACTCGACGGCACGGTCGGGGTTGTTGAAGGCAGCGCGCATGGCAGCCTCTATATGAGGCCTCTCGAACCCCATGGCTTCCATATTGGCAATCGCCTCGGTACGTTCGTCGCCCATGGCCAAGCCCGAGGCATTTCCGCCACTGGGCTGAGCCTCGGTCGCGCGCGGGGGAGTCGGGGTGGCCGGCGCAGCTGCATGGGCCGACGAGGACTGAGACGGGGCGGCAGGGGGCGCCGGGGTGCTGGCGACAGGCTGGGCGGGAGTTGCTGGAGGAGCGGCCGAGGGTTCGGCGGCCGAGGACGAGGCAGCGGGCTTCTCCTTGGGCTGACAGCGAGGAGAAGTTAGTTCTCGGAATCCCCGGGTTCAGGGTAAGGGATGGTCGCACCTTGTTCACCATGCAGACGACAAAGCCCTTCTCCTCGATGTTGTAGGAGGCGACCGTTTCCTCATCCTTGAGAATTTTGCCTGTCGCAGGTGATCAGCCGGGGAGGGGACGGACGGGAATCGGTTTCGCGCCTTACCAGAGTAGATGAGCTTCTGGTATTTGGGGTCCCAGCCCTTTTCGCCTGAAATCTTCTCCTTGACCGCCAAGATCTGTTTCGGGGGGGCAGGACGGTCAGCACAAGGCAAGTGAGCTCGAGCAGCGGCTCGAGAAGGTCAGTGGAGGGTCAGTGGAGGGTCAGTGAAGGCAGTCCGGAGGAGGACACGTCTGTTGAGGGCAGGTCGGTCGGGTCATGGACAGGACGATGTAGGCAGCAGGCGGGCTTACTTGGTCGGTCGGTTCAACCTCGAGGGTGAACTTTTGCTGCTTCAAGTCCTATCGAGGGGCGGAAGGTCAGCCCTCTGTCGCCGGCGATGGAGACGGCAGCGCATACCCTAAATGTGACCTTCATGGTGGGCGAGGACGACGGTGAGGATGACGGTAGAGAGCAGCCGGGCTGCTGCGGCGATGGCGAGGCTGCGGGCAGTCAGGCTGGGGGCAAGGCAAAGTCGGTTGGTTGAAGGAAGTACGTGTTTCTCGGGAGGAGTCGAGGCCGCTGTGGCGCACGCTTGCTGCTGCTCTCTCTCTCTCTCGCTCGCTCGCGCTCGCTCGGTCGGTCGGCCGGTCGCTGTCTTGCTGTGTCTTGGTGTCGGTCGGCCTCTGTCGGAGCCAGCGTCAGCTTTGTCGCTGCTTGGTTTGTGTGGTTATTATTAGGCTTGGTTGGGGTGGGGTCGCCTCTCCTCGCTTGGGGCGGGCATGAGGTGGTGGGCTTGCATCATTCAGTCACTGCCTGGGCGCATGGGCCCGCTGGGTGGTTGTCTCGCCCGCCTGTCGCCGCTCTGGCCCGATGTTTTGCCGAAGACGATAATCCAACTCCAGCACGCGAGCACCGTACGTCAAGGGGCAAACACAGACTGAAGTGCGTCATCTCTCCCATCCGTTTGCCTTTGCGGAATACGCGTGCCAAAGAACAAACAGGAGACAGAGCCGTGGGGGCTGCCGGTTCGACAGACGGCCCAGGGGGGAAGCCCGCCTTGCCGCTACTGCAGCCCCAAACGACTACTTTTTTACGACTCGACCCCATGGCCTGACCTCTTCCGCCAGCGCTCATCAGGAGTGCGCCCACGTCTTGGCGGGACAACGCTGAACAAGCTATGCAACGACCTCCTTGGCCATTTCGGCTCCCGAAGTCGACGCCGAACTCATCAAAGACCGCCGGCGTCTCACGGGACGTCACTCATCGCACACATGGCATGATGACGAAGCCAGTCTCCAGGAAACAGACGACACTCGCGAACAGCTTTCTGTATAGACACGCGCCACATCGTCCTGACGAACAGCGCTGAGCCGTATGAGGCACTGAACCCAAGATGTGTGCTGCTCTTGGTTTTGCGGCGCGCCATTCAAGGCCGAATCTACGACCAGCCTATGGTTTACCAGAAAGCCGACGCTCCCAAGGCTCATCGCGTCGCTCGGCGTCTATTTTTTCAATGAGGAGTGGGAGAATCCGGGGGACTAGCAGAGCCTACAATGGCACATGCCAAGCTTCGTTCCTCTTTATGTCGGCGTTCTTACAGGACACGACGACCTTGAAAGTTTCAACGTCGACAATAAAATGCTTTACGTCATGAGCAGGGACGCAGCGAGAATTCAGCATCGTGTCTATTGTCTATATCAGGCACCTCCGGCAAAGGTTTGCCGCTGATCTGTGGACAAGAGAATTGCTCTACTTAGGTCGCGCGGCGAAATTTCAAAAGTCCTGGGTCTTCCAAGCCTCCTGGCGTGGAAGTTGGATGATGACCGCGACAGGCTGCCAGCCCGTTCTGCAGCCGTGCTGGTTCGACCAAAATTACGACTTCAACACCGCCAAAATCATCACTGACGCCGAGAGGCGCTTTTCAAAAGGGTCTTCGAGGACGAAAGCGGGTCGGGGTAGATATCCATTCTCTCCATCCAGTCATCCACATCCAAATGACGCGCTGAGCGTTCTGAGTTTGTCAGGTTCCGCGCCACAGAATGCAGATTCGTCGAAGGCCACGTACAACGAACGTGTTCAGAAAGGCATTTCTGCTAAGATTAGGAACGCCGATGAACGCGGCTCAAAGACAATTATCCACAGTGGAAGAACTCTCGGAAGATAAAGCTCCATTTAATCCTTCACGTCTGCGGGCATGTGGCTTCGAGGCTTCACCAATGACGCGCACCATCCTCACGGGCACTGTCTGACTCAAAGGCTCGCAAAAGCGGGCCACTTGGTTAGATTCACCTAACGCCCAGTAACTGATCTGGGCGATTCCGAAAGCTACGAGCCCCAAAGAAATTGGCATACAGCATTCGCCACTCAGAACTCTGGCGAGAAAGGACTTTGGAAGGGATAGGGTAGGTCTACATGCGAAACGCTGCGGATGCCCGACCTGGCAGAAGTCCAACGAGTTTAAGATCTAAAGAAGATCAAAGGGACAGCTCTCTTTTCGTCAAATAGAAGTGGTGGCCGGTTGAATACAACCAATGGCTTGCAAATGAACACATGGCAAATGCACCAGACCTTATACATCACTCCTCCATCATTGAACAGGAAAATGAAAGAGTGCGCGAGCAAAAAAAGCAATGTTCGTCTTCACCCTGCCGTTCTGGCCTGATACTCTGACGACGCTTCACCCACGAAAAGGAGCTCTAGAAAAGGCGCCCCTTTTTGAATAGTGTAGAATTCACCCCTTCTCCTCTCAGCAATTGTTGGTGCACGCGCACTGTTGCCATAGTGGTCAATTCGACGGTTTTGAGCCCGGGAGGTTATCGCCTATATTTTCTTGAGACAATGCCGAGCCTGATCGATCAGCGGGGTTTAGGCTGCGTCACATGAGCTGGCAGACAGTCTTCAGACTTGAATTCAGATCCTCGCGAACTCGTCGGCGCCTAACGACGGATACACGATGGTATCGCTGCTTGAGGCAGAATACACTGCCCAACTGGCGGACTCGCGAGCCTTCTAGCGAAACCGCACAGCAAGTGGGAGAAGGTCATCGTCAACGGACAACGGTACGTAATGCCGCAACTTCTTACCGGGAAGTGGCTGCGAGATATCACTGAAGTAGTCCAACCGCTGAGTGAAGGCTCGTCACAACCCTGGCCTCCTGATCATCTTCTACGGAAGACTGCGTCGACCCTGCTCAACCGACAAGAAGACTTGTCACAACGAGCCTAAAGCCATATAAATCACCCTGTAAGAGCTTTCGTTGGAGCGTTCCGCTTTTGCCCCCTATTGGCGCAGCGCATTCAGAGACCCCTCTGCCTGCCTTTCCTCCTTGTCCCTCTTCTGCTTCGTCTTCGCCATCGTTCTGCCCAGTCACCGTTTTCCCATCATTTTTCAAACATAATCTGGCCACTCCGCTATTTTACACCGTCCATCATCTTCCATCGCCACCACAGAGACGGATATCAAGACAAAGCACGTCCGTTGCTGCTTGTCGCCGCTGGGCCCGCGACAACCGATATCGAGACCACTTCTATCAACTGCCACTTGCCATTGCTCAGGACTGGCTTATACCACAACAAGCAAGATGGGGGGACAAGGCACGCTCCCTACGGCCTATCATCGCTGCGCAATACCACGTCAAGCATTGGCAAAGGAGTGCGCGCACCGGGCTCGAGTCCATCATCCATTTTATCCGACATCATTCGCGTCAGCAACTTTGATTTCTGCTGTGCTCGGCGTCGGCTGGAAAACTGTGGACGGTTTCTCCGTTTCTCGAGGCCAGCGGAGCCATAGCGCATCCGGTTCATATGCCATTCGGGTGGGCTTCTCACCATTCCAGGGGTTGCAAAGGAAGTCCATGGCTTGAGACAACTGTGTTGGCCAGTTGATCGGGAAGCCGGAAGAGTTCAAAGGCTGCTAGAATCAGCTATGTGAGTTCGAAACATCCCCAATGCTATCTTAGAATGGCTGCTAACGGAGTCATTAGCGGCCCGTGGGTACGCCTGTACCGAGTGTAAGACTCATGGTGATTATCGGACTAACATGGCTCACGACTCGGTGGACGCGATTGTGAGAGCCGTACAAAACGGCTGGCTACACTTCCCTGGCTTGCTCGACCGCCCATTCGGCGCATCTTCCGTGTCTTGTTCTGGTCTCAAGGACACAAAATAGCAACGACATTCAGCGTGGCATCAAACGACACGCCTCGGACTTGAAACTGGGAGCGGCAGCTGCAAGTGCGGAATTTTAAGTCCCTCGCCCGCGTCCCCGTCCGCGAGCATGGCCGATGTTTTCCAGATACGTCCCCCAAGCTCGCCGAACAAGCTGAAGCCCCTCCATTCGGCACGCCACCGCAAGCCTTCATGTCACAAGTGCGAAGCTCGCGGCACCGCGGACGCACCAAAGCCTGCTGGGATTACAAAAGGCCGGTTCCTCGTGCAAACGAAACCTCAGCTCCAGAAGGCGCCAGCAATATCGTTGAGCAAGCTGCTACTGAGAACAATGTCGTCGAGGAAGAGCACGCTGAGAAAACGCAGGATGCCGATGAAAGGCAGACGTCCTAGAGATGCAGTCTTCTCAACTCGTACTTCGATGAAGCTATACCGGTTTGCGAAGCAGCAAGGACTCAGGCCGTCAGGTGGTGACCCTCTACGCCGCGGACAAGCTCATGACGTTCCTCAGCCAGGACGGCGTGATGAACGAGGACACCCCAGAATGGGAAGAATTGGGAGACGAGAAAGAAGGACAAAAGGTTGATTTCAATGAATGAGAGAAAACTCTGCTGGAAACCTCGTTTGGTGGCCATTTCGCACGAATGGACGTGTGGGCTCGAGTGGCGACCGACCGAGACCTGTCGCTCTCTCAAGCCCATAAAGCTACTGGAAGTCGACCCTGGCTGGGTCGCACGAACGGACGCCAACGCGCGCACAGTATTGCCGAATCGACACTCTACAGAGGAAAAGAAAACCTCTATAAAAGGCTGCGAAGGAAAACGTACGGAACGCCCGTTTTGTGATCGACCTTCTGGCGGCATCGGCTGCGGGAGGTCTCGAGGCCCGACGTTTGACGGCTCCCTCCGCACCGGCTGTCTGCCGTTGAAGACGACTGGTTCGGCAGACAGGTTGCGGATCCTGTATAAAAACCTGCCTGTCTTGTCTCTTGCAACTCACGGCATGCCGCACATCATGAGGCATCTGACTTCACCAGGCCGAATGTCACCAACACACGGAGCCCGAGACTCCTCCTCTGGAAGCGGAGGCCCAGGAGCCGCTGGCGGTTCCTGAAGGCGAAGACTCCCCGCCGGAGAAGGTATATGTCCTATTTTCCGTTAGTTATTTTGTGGGAATTCAGCTGATTTCTTGAAGATATGGAGGAAGAAGAAGAAGAAGCCCGAAGTTATCTGGGGCGAGCGTCGGGCCACTCCATGCGCCGAGTGTGTGACGCATAATCGCGAGTGTTGCAGCCAGGCCAACACTAAGCGGGGCACGGCGTGCGCGCCGTGTGCCTCGAAGAGCAAGACGTGCGGCCCTGCCCTTCCTGTCATCGCGGCGGCTGCGACGGCCTAGAGTGCCGTCCTCCGCCGCGATGGCAAGGAGGCGAAGACGACGAAGAAGGCAAAATCACTCGTGTTTTCGGCGGAGGCGGTGCGCCGCCATCTTACGGCGCTCCAGTCCGGGGACTTCATTCCCCAGTGAGTTATTCCCGACCCCTATTCTGCTGGTGAGCGCTAACAATATATAGGGGAACGGCCGAGGTGGTGCTCTCGGGCGCGTCTCTCTCTCTCTCGGCCCCTGTGTCCGCCGCCGCCGCCGCCGCCGCCGCAGCCGCTGTTGCCCGCGTCGCCCCTGCCCCCGCCCCCGCAGTGTCGAGTTCGCACTTCTGTGCAGTGTCGGCGATCAATTCCCCAGCCACAACAGATCCCACACTTCGTCCGTAGGGCACTCAGCAAAAGTGGAACGCTCCAACAGATGCTCTGTCGCACTCGTCATGGTGGCCCTTGAGGGCAAGCCCCGCAAGTTGCGGAGGAGATGGTCGGGATGGGAGGCAGGTATGACCAGATCAGGGCTAGGGAGGAAGGAGTGACGATGGATTCTGGACTGGGGCGGACCCCCCCCCCCTTTTTCTGGTTCATCGAGAGAGCTTAGCCTAGAAGACAGATACGTGCAGAAACCAAGAAGAAAAAAAGTTTGTTCTTTGAAGTTGCATATCTGGCCTCTGTGGCCAGCCGGACAAGCCTCTTTTCTCGGGACCCTTCAAGGTTGCGAGGCGTGCATCAAATCTCTAGAATGGGGCAGTGTTCTCCTCTACCGACAACGTCTCAAGGGTCAAAACATACTCCCGGCTTACACTTGGAGATCCCATTGCGGACCCTGAGGCATCTCCACTGGACTCTCCCGACAATCAGTTAATGTGACCCTTCACGAGGGACGTGGCACCGTCCTGCCGAACCATCCGCGGCGATTCATCACGCTGCGGCAAATAACCGATGCCTGGGCAGCACGGCTCAATGGGCGCAAAGTCGTTTCTACCATGAAACTATGACTATCGCCCTCCAGGACGGTCCCTTGGCAGATAATGTGCAACAGTATTTCCGCAACTGGTGTCCTGATCCTCAAACCAACACCGTTTTTTGGATGGAGTGCCACGACACAGTCGAACAGCTGATTGGCACGCCATACGTAAACGTGCTGCAAGCGAGGGTACAAGTTGAAATCGCCGTCACGAGTAAGGAGGTTGATCACCAGAACCATTATTCTTTTCCCCTTTCTCTCTTGCTGGAGGATTCGGTGAAACTGGTCGGAACCATCACTATGAGGTGACTCAGGGAAACTGGTTGGGACCGTCACTGGAATCTTTGGTTACTTTGCGAGGCAAAGTTCTTTTTCTGGGGGGCGTGGAAGCGCGTGCTAGCAAGCGACTCTGAAAGCAACGTCATCGCGCTGCTGCGAGTGCTGCTGGGGCGGGGTGGGCCCGTGTGTGATCTTGGGTGATCTTCGCGATCGCTTGCGCGCTCCTTTTGCCATAGTGGTCAACCCTTATGAGTACATAATGGAGTCCTTGCGACTCGTATATAGGTAGCGGCGCTTTACGCCCAGTCTGGCGCCTTCTCGACCAAGCTTCTTGCTCTCTTCTACCGTCCGACATTCCAATGCGGTACCGCAGCGGGGCCTGAGGCATCCCGTTCGCCAATCCATTGATTGGATATGTTATTGAACAGGACCGCGCCCCGCGATGTCCCCCAAGTTGGAAGTTGGGCACATTGGGAGACCGAGATTGAGGGGAGATCACCGTACGACGAGGCCAAGTGCTCGAGCAGCGACGTTTCCGCGTTCGTGCCTCTTCCAAGCGTCGCCTCGCACGCCCATCCTGTTCAGCCAGCCTATCTGCCAGGCAGCATTTTGAGAAGACGTCCAGCTTAGCGGCGGGCTGAAAACATTGACGCGCCAGGGCCTGGGGGAGCTGTACCACGAACGGGCAAGGCTGCTCGAGGTATCACATATGCCTCGCGAATCAAGTAGAGCGTGTGACCATGCGAGTATTTCGCAAGTCAACGACGCTAGAAACGCCATTTCGCCGTGCCATGCAACTGTTCCCCCCGCCACTCACTGTCGCCCACTCTTTTCTTGCTGCTGCTGCTGCTGCTGCTGCTGCTCTTGGCGATACTTTTCATTCTCCACCTCCCTCCAGTCGGGAGGGATGGGCTCGTTGCCGCTCGTCTCCTTGACGCCGCCGGCGAAGGCAGGCTTGCCGGCATACAGCTGGTAGCCCTTGCCCGACTCGGACGCGCCCTCGAGGCTCCTGTAGGTGACGGGCATGTTCCCGCGGAAGCGCTTGCGCATGTCGACCATGCCGCGCTTGCACTCGCCGAAGCCCTTCTTCAGCTGCTGGCACTTCGTCGGCAGCGTCGAGACGAGGGGCTCGCGCAGGCAGTCGGACGCCTTGTTGCGCTGGACCATGACGCAGTCGGACTCTTGCAGGCATTGTGCGAGCGCGTCGCCTGGTTTTTCGGGGGCGCGGGGACCGCGTGTCAGACAGAGGGAGGGGCATCTCGGTGGGCTGCGAGGAGTGCTTGACGTACGCAGCTCGTTACAGGAACTGGGCATCTTGGCTGCCGCGAGTGGAGGCGCGGGAGGCGCTGGTGTTTGCCGCAGCTTGGGACGGCTGTTGAGGGCAAGACGTCGGCCGGCTAAACTGCGACCGACGGAGACGACTATCTCCAGCTCGCGGCCAGGCGCTGATTGGCTGGCCGGCCGCAGAATTTCCGATTACCTAACAAATCAAGCTCTCGCTGAATTGAGTCTTGGAGATATGATGTCATGGCATCCGAAACCGATTGCTTGTAGGCACCGGGCCTTCAATGAGCCATGACATTAAGAAACAGCAGCTTATTTCTGAAGCAGAATCTTCATCGAGAATTGCACGTAAGACAGCAGGGCACGTCGCCTAGCTTTTTCTTGATAGGAATAGCCTTCTCGCTTGCGAAGGGCTTTAGAGCGCGGCGCTAACGAACGGATATCGCAGAACATGGGAAGGCTGCCCGGAGGCTGAGCTTAAAACTATTTTTATGCGAGGCTGGCCTGCGAAACATCGCCGCCTCCCTAGACGCCAGGTTCGGAGGGCGGGAGCTCTCCCAAACATCGCGAGACACCTGCTGGAGGCAAGGTCGACGGGCAGTGGCGCCGGCGCAGCTGCCGGTACTCATGGGCATCTGAAAACGCCACTGCGCACACGCCTACAGGTGGTCTCGAGTGGCAAACCAGTCGTTGCCCTCTGTTGGAAGACGCAGCCCTCTTGCACGGAGTCGCAGTCTGGGATAACGGGGTTGAACAAGCTGACGTAAGGTTCGACTGTTGACTTCCAAATGAGGGGCCACCGGTTCCTGCTGACGGCTGACTCGACCACGTGCAGCATGCAGGGGTGGCATGTGACATAACATTCCAGCCCCCCAACCGCCTCATCGTCATCACCAACGTTTGGACGAGAATCATGTTGCCAAATCTTTGAATTGACGCCCTCCCGCTCCAAGTTCGCCCTTCCTTCAACTGGTCCACGCGCTATGGCTGTCGTTTCGCGCCTCGCCTTCTGCTCCTTCACCTGATCGCCTTACTGCTAGCTTCAAAACATGCCGGTCCCCTTTCTCGGCAGGCTGCATGCGTGAGTCGAGTCGTCGGCGACGCGTTGGACCAGCCGGGCTGACCGTGAGCGCGATGGGCACAGGGCCGAGTACCTTGCTCTTGTAGGCTCCTTTGTCTTTGTCGGACTCGAGGCCATCATTCGCGTCTTCACCCTCGCCCTGCGTGAGCTCGCCGCCCCCTAAACAACATATCGTCGTCTGACCAGCCTGCCAGCCACTTTCCTCGTCTCGCTCTTCTACCGAGCATCGCGACGCATATTCAACCGGTACTCGTCGCCCGAGCAGAAGCGGGCCGAGAACAGGAAGAAGTGTTCGTGCTGCTGCCTTGCCCTTCCCACCGCCTGCGGCCGCCGTTGACCCTGCTTACAGCCGTGTCGACCTCGGTGCGAGACGCTTGCGATTTCGTCGAGCTCTGCCGCCTGTGGGGGTACGAGGCCGAGGAGCACATCGTGCAGACCAAGGATGGCTTCCTGCTCGGCATTCATCGGCTGCAGTGGAGGAAGGGCGAAGAGGGCAAAAAGGTCAACTACGGGCCGGCCAGCATCAAGAAGCGGGTCGCATACCTGCATCACGGCCTGCTCATGAACTCGGAGGTTTGGGTCTGCTTGACCGACGAGAAAAGATGCCTGCCCTTTGAGTTGGTTGAACGCGGCTTCGACGTCTGGGTACGATGAATCCCCCGAACTCCACCTAAAGTAGTGGAGGCTTTACGTTGTCGCACGGCTGCTGACGCCAACGATGCAGTTCGGAAACAACCGCGGCAACAAGTATTCCAAAAAGTCGATACACAGCTCGCCCGTCTCCGTTGACTTTTGGGACTTCTCCATGGATGAGTTTGCCTTCCACGACATCCCAGACACCATCGGCTACATCCTCGAGGCGACGCAGCAGGAGAGTCTGTCGTACATTGGCTTCTCCCAAGGAACCGCCCAGGCTTTTGCCACCCTCGCCATCCACCCTCGCCTCAACAACCAGGTCAACGTCTTCATCGGCCTCGCCCCGGCCATGGCCCCCGCCGGGCTCTCCAACGGGATCGTCGACTCGCTGGTCAAGGCCTCCCCCTCGGTCCTGTATCTCATGTTCGGCCGGCGGTCCATCCTCAGCTCTGCCACCATGTGGGAGACGCTGGTGTACCCGCCCCTGTTCTGCCGCATGATCGACATGGGCCTCTCCTTTCTCTTCGGCTGGCAGACCAAGAACATCTCGACGAGCCAGAAGCTGGCGGCGTATGCCCACCTATACTCGTTCACGAGCACCAAGAGCGTGGTGCACTGGTTTCAGATCATTCGCAACCGATGTTTTCAGATGTACGACGACGACGTGCACCAGCTGATGAGCGTCAGCACGTCGCAGAAATACTCCAAGGTGGCCAAGTACCCGACGCGCAACATAAGAACGCCCGTTGTGCTGGTCTACGGCGGCAGCGACTCGCTGGTCGACATCGCCTCCATGCTCAAGGAGCTGCCCCACCAGACCGTGGCGACCGAGATCCCCCACTACGAGCATCTGGACTTTCTCTGGGCCCGAGACGTGGACTCGCAGGTGTTCCAGCACGTCTTCGACGCCCTGGACAGCTTCACGGACGCGGAACACACGGTAGAGGAGTACGACAGATATCACCTCGTCAGGAACGAGAGCCTACTCGGCTCGGGATACTCGTTCGCCAACCATCGGGGAAGCGAAAGCGAGGCGTCCACCATTGCTGGCGGCGTCGACGGCCGGCCCTCGTCTCCGCGGGCCTACCAGCATCGGGCGAGGGAGACGCACGAGGATGATTCCGGCGAGCCTGTTCTCGTGAGCCGGCCTGCGCGTCCGGAGACGGCAGGCAGCGGAGAGGCTCAGACGGCCGAGACACTCAGGGGCGTCGGCGTTCGGAGGAGCGGCAGAGCGCGCTGCGCCGGACCAGATGGCACGGGCGAGACCAAGGGGGCCATGGCGAGCGGTGCACGCGGAACGGAGACGGTCGACGTTGGGAATGCCATCGCGGCGGACGCGGCTGTGGACGGCGATGGGAAAAGTGAAGAGGAAGCGAAGAAGCAACAATGATACCCCTGCGTCTGGTTGATCCACATTGAGCCGTCTCCTGGCGTCGTTTAAGTATACTCTTTATTCTCTGTTCTGCCTTCTTTCTGAAGTCGACGTGCATTCGCGCTCGTTTCTCCGAGCAATTTCTCTCTCCGGTGCGCGTGAGGAGGAGGATGCGACAGGCGACATCTCAAGCGAGGCGGGAGTACCGAACGCGGCACTACAGGGCTGCCTTTAGAGAATCGGACTTGCAACGATGACTTTCAAGCACTGATGGCGATCTATCACTTCCAGCGTTTGTGCCGTGGTCGACGACCCTAGGCGTCTCAAACCGTCCAGAAAATGCGGCAAGACGCGGTTCGCCATCGGTAGCGGCACCATACGATGCCACGCCCGCTCCTCGCCCGGCTGACCTCGAGGTCGACGTTACTGCACAGCAAAAGTTACGAGCGCCAGAGGTCAAGTGAGACAAACTGTGTGTCCCCCCCCCCTTGTACTAAGCCCAGCTGAAAGGTCTGGTATGCTCGTATGAAGTGAAGTAGGGCGTCGCAAGATGACTTGCAGCACGATCGCCAGCAGTCACGATCAGTTTACCGAACGGATCTCTCCACTGGCCTGTCATCGAGAAGACGCTCTGGAGGAGTGGACAAACGGAAGAGAAAATATGTGGACAGGGCCGAGAGCGGGCAAAATAGTGGGGACGGGCCCGAAGCGCGACCCCTTGCCTACTCCGGCGCCCGGGGGCGGGGGCCGGCCCATAGTGGAGACGCCTGGGGCCCCGGGGACGGACGAAAGCGCGACGAGCTGGGAGGCGAGGGCCGTCCGGTAGCGGCCTCTCTCGACAGGCAGCAGCCAAGCGAGAGGGCCAGCAGGCTTCGATCCATTTCACCACGGTCCCGCCGGTCACCGTCGTCCCGGCCGCTCCCACCACGGCTCGAGAGCTCTTCCGCCCTCTACTCTCCCATCCCATCCTCCCGCCGTCCTGTCTTCTCCTCTCGTCTCCTCCCGCTCCGCCGTCCCATCCCGCCCTCGCCCGCCCGTCGCCACTGTCCCTCCGGCTCGCGGAAGCAGCCAGCCAGCCCCCCGGAAAGCCCCCAGCGATGGCGTCGACGGCCGGCGGCCCGGCGGCGCCGTCGTCGGTGGAGGAGGCGGTGCTGTTCTGCCGGGCGAACCCGGACGCGGCGCTGTGCGCGCACGTGCCGAGCTTCT